>CAUOFW020003443.1:0-37331 GCA_963454935.2 Ilex paraguariensis
TTGATCCGCATAGCTTTTTTGTCGACTTTGTGCCGTGCGTAGTCTCTCCCGGATGAATTGAATTTTCTCTATAGTTTCTTGAACAATTTTCGGCCTAAATAAGCTACTCTCGCGAGCTTCCAACCAACAAGTTGGGGACCTACATGGTCTTACATACAACGCCTCATACGGTGCCATCCCGATACTTGCCTCATAACTGTTGTTGGATGCAAATTCCACCAACGACAAATGATCGCTCCAACCTCCCTTGAAGTCCAACACACAAGCACGTAACATGTCTTCTAGAATCTGGATCACCCTCTCAGATTGGCCATCCGTTTGGGGATGAAAGGCGGTGCTGAAATGCAACTTTGTCCCATAGCTCTTTGAAGACTTTGCCAAAATTGTGCTATGAAACGAGAATCAAGATCCGACACAATGGATATCGGAACTCTATGTAATCTCAATATCTCGCGAATATAGAGCTTGCTCAGGGTCTCTAATGTGTCGGTGGTCTTCATACTCATGAAGTGAGCAGACTTGGTGAGTCTATCAACAATGACCCATACGGTATTATGCCCTCGTGAAGTCCATGGAAAACTAGATACGAAGTCCATGGTGATGTGATCCCACTTCCACTCGAGAATAGGCAAGTACTGCAATAATCCTCCAGGCTTTTGATGCTCAATCTTCACTTGCTGACACACCACACATTTTGAAACGTATCTAGCCACAATCCTTCTTCATTCCCTTCCACCAATACTGCCGTTTCATGTCTCTATACATTTTAGTACTACCCCGGATGTATGGAGAACTTGGAATGATGGCACTCGCCCAACACTTCTTCCCTTACTTGGTCATGATCGGGTACACATAGCCTTCCTTGAAACCGTAACTCACCATCACTTATCTCCCAATTCTCAACAATCTCACTCCTCTCTAACTTACTCCAGATAGCCTCCAACTTGCTGTCTAATCGTTGCAATGCCACAATCCTTTGTTGAAGCATCAGTTGAGCTACAAGATTGAATAGGCATGGTCGATCCTCCTGTCTATCCACCCATAGATCAAATTCCCCCAAAGCATCCATCATCTTCCACCTATTCACCACAAGGTAATTGATTTCACCCCGAGATTTTCTACTTAGTGTATCCGCTACTACATTCGCCTTCCTGGATGGTAATTGAGTGTGAAATCATAGTCTTCTAATTACTCAATCCACCTTCTTTGCCGAAGATTCAAGTCCTTCTAGGTGAATATGTACTTGAGGCTCTTATGATCATAAAACACTTGGAATTTCTCTCCGTACAAGTAACACCTCCACAACTTAAGAGCAAAAACCACAGCGGCAAGCTCTAAGTCATGGGTGGGATAATTCTTCTCATGAACCTTGAGTTGCCTAGAGCCACAGACAACCACCTTCCCTCCTTGCATTAGCACACACCCCAAGCCTCATAGTGAAGCATTGGTGTCCACATCGTATCCTTCTCCACTACTCGAAATAATGAGGACAGGAGTGGTTGTCAACTTCTCCTTCAAGGTGCAAAAAGCTAGTTCACACTCTTGAGTCCACAAGAATTTTTTTCCCTTCTTTGTGAGACGTGTCATAGACATTGCTAGCTTTGAGAACCCTTCCACAAACCTCCGATAGTAGCCTGCTAAGCCCAGAAAACTACGTACTTCGGTCACATTCTTTGGTGGTTCCCACTTCATCACTGCCTTAATCTTTGCAGGGTCAACAACTATCCCTTATTCCGACACAACAAGGCCAAGGAATTTCACTTCCTTCATCCAAAACTCACACTTACTCATCTTCGCATATAACTTATGTTCTCTCAATGTCTATAGCACAATAGAGAGATGACGTCCATGTTCCTTGTGAGTCTGGGAATAGATTAGTATGTCATCAATTAACAAAATGAAAAACTGATCTAGATATGGCCAAAATACCTTGTGTATTAAATCCATGAAGGCTGTTGGAGCATTAGTCAATCCGAACGGAATCACCATATACTCGAAATGACCTTACTGAGTACAGAAAGCAGTCTTAGGAATATCTTCCTCCTTGATCTGCAATTAATCATGCCCTGTGTGAAGATCAATGTTGGAGTAATACTTAGAACCCCCCAACTGATCAAATAGGTTTTCGATTCGTGGCAAAGGGTATTTGTTCTTCACTGTTACTCAATTCAATCTTCGGTAATCCGTGCACAACTGAAGTGTCTCATCATGCTTTTTCAAGAAGAGTACCGGCGCTCCCCAAGGTGAAGTGCTCAAACAGATAAACCCAATGGTTAACAGATGATCCAACTGCTTCCTTAGCTCCTTTAAATCCAAAGGTGCCATCCGATAGGGCACAATGGATATGAGTTCGATTCCCGGGTAGAGATCAATCTTGAACTCAATCTCCCTGTGTGGGGGTAGCTCAGGTAGTTCTTCTGGAAAGACATCCAAAAAATCCGATACTATCAACACCACATCTGTATGAAATTTATCCCATTCAACTCCCATCAAGCTAGCTAAGAAACTAAAATGGCTCCCCGCCTTTGCTTTCAAGAATCTACTACCCGTAGTAGGAAATGGATGGGAAGAATTTTGGTCGTTCACGAAACTGAATACTACCCCTCCCGGTAGTTGAAAAGAAATTCGTTTATGAAAATAATTCTTTACTGTCGGGAATGTGGATAACAAATTCATCCCAAAGATCACGTCATACCCCTTCGTGTCTAAGGCAACCAAATCTACAATCAATTCGTGCTCCCCAATTCGAAGCATGCAACCCCTACACACCCGACTAGTATCCAACCGATCTCGCGTAGGCATATTAATACACAACACATGTTCTAACTTCTCGAAGCCCAATCCCAATATAATAGCATATGTAGTACGTATAAATGAATGAGTCGCACCCGGATTAAATAAAATTCAGGCCCAAGAATTGTAGAGGAGAACAATACCTTCCATCACTGCATTCGAGGCATCTTCCTCCGATTGGGTAAAAGTAAATACCCTTCCTTGGTTGGCGCCACTTAGGGCTAGAGCTTCAAACGGTTTCTGCTGTTGTAGTGGCCTTTGTAGCGGTGGCTTGTTTGCATTCACACGCCCGGTTGCTTGGTTGGTTTTGGTTGAAAGCAATGGGCAGTTATCTTTGAAGTGCCCAACACCTCCAAATGCAAAGCATCGATGTGGGTCGGTGCCTATTCTCTCTGGTACTCCTCCCGCTCCTTAAGTTCTCGGTGGTCTCTATCCAACTGCCTGATCTTAGCGACGGTAGGGTACCGCTCTCTGTGGTGTACTGCTACTAGCACCGGTCCTAATCGGACCTCCCCTCATAAGGTTCTGTCGCCGTTGATTATCTTCCATCTCTCTCTCCACCAACATAGCCCTATCCACAAGATCCCCATAGTCACGGATCCTAAGAGCCACAAGATTTTCCCTAATTGAGGGCCTCAAGCCCTGCTCAAAATGTTTGGCCCTCCTGGCCTCTGTGGATATGAATTCATCGGCATATCGGGACAACTCCTCAAACTTTCTCTCATACTCCACCACCGTCAAACTACCCTGTCGAAGAGCGAGAAAATTGGCACTCATATTATCTCTAACTGACTCAGGAAAATATTTGTCTTGGAAGAACTCATCCCAAGTAACTGCATTTGTGTTCCTCCGTCTTTTTACCGAATCCCACCAATGGTCAGCCTCCCCCTAGAACAAATAGGAAGCTAAGCTAACCCTCAAGTCTTCAGTAAAACTCCCATGCCATCACAAATCTTCTTCACCCGATGGATCCATCTATCCGTATCCAAAAGATTGGAGCTCCCTTGGAAGGTAGGCGGGTGTTACCTCAAAAATTCCCGAAGAGTTACCATCCTTCGGTTGTCGTCCCTATTGCCCGGCACTTGTGCTAGGGGGTGAGCTCCACTATTATGGTTGTTGTTTCCATTCTGATTTTGTACCAAAGTGGTGAGCTCCCTCAAACATTGATATATATCGCTTATGACATCGAAAGGTGGTGGTGGTGGTGGATTTGCTTGTCCTCCAGGACCACGCCCACATCCACGTCCACCGTCTATCCTGCACATCAATTCACAATTTAGTTTCATTGATGTACAAGACATCCTAGTTATCACTTTGATCTAAAGCATAAGATTCGTATAAAATTAGATCAACAATTTTTTTTCAACCTAGTCCTACTTTTCTACTAGTAATCCATAACCTACAGCTCCCATGTAAGACCTAATTTCTAGGCTCTAATACCAAAATTGTAACGCCCCAAAAATCAGGGTGTCCTTAATTTAACAAAATTTGGGTAGAGTCTCCTTCGTACGGGGAGCTTTACCCAAAACACAACCTGTGCAATTATACTACATTGACCACATCGAGTCCATTTATGAATAAATATTGACCACACTGGGTCCATTTATAAGTGAACATTAAAACAGTCCATATAAGTGTGATTTGTAATGCCCCAAAATCCCCCTTGGACAACATTACTATCTAAAACCATTCACACCATGAGAGCACTAAATAAACCTATCAAATAATAAAATTTCATTCACCATATGTAATATCCACAATATCATCCCAATAGGAATAGGCCAAGCTATGGAAATTACATTCCAAAAGAATTACATTTAAACTTAGCAGTGGAATAAACAAAGTACTAGACTATACATGATCGTAAATAAATTTCCTAGTCTAGCACAAAAATGAACTATAGCTCTAGAAGTCCACCTCGGGATCTAGGTTTCCCTCTGGTGGAACCTCCCAATTTCCCGGCTTGTCAACTCCGGGATCTTCCTCTAGCACAAAGTCTGAAAAAAAAAATATTATTGATAGGGGGTGAGCACTAAGCTCTGTCGAAAAATTCTCCCAAACTCTAACAAGGTTTGGAAAATGTAGAAAATAGTCGGTCTCATTTCACAAATAGCATACGTAAATTTTGAAAAAAAATATGATATTTTTAAAAGATCTCAAGTTTATACATTAACAATAATTAAGTACAAGAGTAAAGTCAATCCCACTATAAATAACCATTCCAAAGAGTAAACATTCCCACAATAATTTTCAAGATAATCATATCCAAAAGATAACGCAATAAACAATAACCACAATGTATCTCAAGTCTGATGTAAGATAATCACATGACTAAACACATAGAGAATATCCTAGCCCACACACACCCAAATCCTCGCAAGGATATCAAACTTCGGGAAGGACGCCTACCGATGCATTGTCCCATACTAATGCACCGGTAATAGCGAATCTAACCCGGACATAGTATACTAATACTCTGACATGGCACATGTGAGCTGATAGTGGTTTGGTCCTCGCATGGGACCAACCCCACTACGATTAGTAAGAAAAGTTCAAACCCGCACGGAGTAAGAACCACACACATCTACCCACTCTACGATACCCGGTCAACGGCCACCCATGGTCATCCAAACACCTACATGAGATACAATCACCAACAATTTCTCAACAAAAGTTCATAATACCCAAAATCCCCAAAATTTCTCATATGTTATCCAATAGAACCGTGTAAGAAAAATAGACAACAGATCAACATCAATACCATTTTATTGTTTAATGGAAAGCCTAAAGTGTGGAAATCAAGAACAAAGGAAATATGGAGAGAAAAATCCATTTTTCTTAAAATCTAAGGTTTGAAGAGGAAAAAGAGAGATTTAATGGTTACCCAACCGTCACATTATTTAAAACATGACATTTATTGCAAGAATAGCAAAGAATTAAAGATTTTATAACATACATATTGAATTTAGAGTCAAAAGAGTACATATATACATAAGCCCTAGCCTCAATGTAGGAGAATGAGAAAAATTCCCTACCTTGAATCAAAGTTCCAAACCAAAACCCAAGCTCTAGAGACCTCCTTTCTCCCTTTCCTCCTTTCTGCTATCTTCTCCTAGGATGCTAAGAGGTTTGGGGTGAGAGTGGAGTGAAAAGAATGAGAGTAAAGGGGATGAAATCAGTGTTTTAAACACAGCAGTCCCGAAGTTATTGTTCATAGGTTGTTTGAGTTTTCTCCAAAATTACGATTGTCACTAAAAATCTCCAATTTGATCCACATGACTACCCTAAGATTTTTCGACGTTTCAGATTCATTTTTAATGTTATTTTCACCTAAAAATATTTATTTTTATGATTTATCTCAAAACTAAAATAAATTCACACTCAAAACACTAAAATTACTATTTATTCCTCCAAACCGCTATATGTGCTAAACGGCTATTACAAGTTTTTCGGATCTCTCAGGTTCAATGATAATATTATTTTGACCTAAAAAAATTAATATTTTTTTTAGTTACCCTTATCAACCTTAACCACCTCCAATAATTAAATTTCAAAAAATAAAAAATAAAAAATTGCCTCTCTAATATTTATTCATATTATTGAAATCTATAGGGTTCATGCATACCTCATCATGAACCTAGTAGAAGTTTGCATAAACCTATTGTTAGGAATTTTCCAGTACACAAAACCTACTGGTAGGTTTTGATCGTTCTACTAGTAGGTTTTGCCCAGAATTAAAAAAAAAATAACGAGGGTTTAAGTTCAATTTTTGTGGCAAACCCTTTGAATTCCTCCATTCTCCTCCACCTTAGAAACCCTCTCCTCTCCCTCAAACCTCTCCAATCCTCAACGAATCCCTACCCACTCATCAAATATCCCTATTAAACTTCCAATAATCGAATTTCACTGCGATTACTTTAAATTTCATCCAAGTTCTCCCACAAAACCCTCCTTTTCTCACAAATCACCCAAGTTCATCAAAAACACAATTTCTCACCAAGGGTTTGGAATACAATGCCATGGCTCAATTGTGAAAGTACTCTAGTATCTTATTTGATTTGTTTCATGAATTGTGGTGTTGGGTAATGCCATTTGTGGCCCTAGGGGAGTTTTTTGCTTTTTATGGCCCGAATAGGACCAAGTCCTCCATCACCCATGGGAACGGGATCATGTAAGAGGACGGTAGCGGGCCCTAGTGGTGGGAGTTGGGAGAGAAGAAAAACAAAAGAACGATGCTTGCACGAAGAGCATTAAGGAAATGAGTGTGACATGCGAGCGTCACGTGGACAAGCCCACCCTTAGGCCAAATGACAAAGTGGTCTGGGTGATTGAGGGACATGACATCGACATTTGGTTTGAGCCCTTGAGTAGATACATCCTTCCTATATATACGGAGCTCTACCAATGGTTGATGGTAGTGGACAAGGATTTGTTGTTGCTTAAGACAAATGTGAAGGGTAAGGCCTTGGAGATTACACCGGGATTGACCTCCTAATACCCCGGGCTACCCACACAACATTCAAGGGAGGAAATCACTCCCAGAGTACATGTAATTGATGTATGAGCACCCAAAACAATTCAAAGGAAAAATCCAAATCGGGTCAGTCAAACATTCATACAAAGTGATGAATAAGGTGTTGCATTACAACTTGCTACCTCAGGGGAAGAGAAGTTAGCCCTCTTCTATGCCTTCATGATTGGAAAGAGGATGGACATGGCCCTTATGATTTGGGAGGTCATGAAGGAGTACGCCCTGACTTGAAAGCCGAAATCAAATCTCTCATTTGCCAACCTTGTTACCAAGATATGCTTCCACTACAAGGTCAAGAGCACCCCAAGGAAGTGACCTTACCCCGGAGTTCAGAGCTATTGGGAAGTCGAGTATTATAAAGAGGTCGACGATGAGCGGAGGGCTGGCACAGAGAAAGGGCAAGGGAACCAAGAGCTGAGCCATCCACAACCGGACCATCTACTGTCGGGCAATCCACCATTACCCCACCTCGCACAGTTTCTTAGCGCCTTGACGTGTTAGAGGAGAGACTAGGTAACCTCGGTGGGACCATGCAGTGGCTCACACTAATGATGAATCGTATGTTTAAGCATACCTTCCTTGGAGAGCCTACCCCCGATGTACCTCCACCATCTACTGCCCGACCATCCACCTCTGCCCTTATGGGTTCTACTGTTGTAGAGGTGGAAAAGTTCGATGCCGAGGAGATCAGCGATGAGGAGGGTGATGATGAGGAGTCAGAGGATGATGATAATGAGTAGAGAGGTCATTTTGATTTTATTACTTTTGATAGTTGCACATAGGGTAGGGTTATTGGCTTGGTAGAAGAGTCTTTAGGATTATAGGTTGTTTTGTTTTTGGTTCCAAATCTTTGTATTGAACTATTCAGAGTAATGAATGAAAGAACCGTATTTGTTCCATTTTGGCCAAGCTCATTCACTTAATTGCATTATGATTTGAGTATTTTGTTGCTTGGTGAATTGTTTTACATGATTGGATGGTTTATTTTTAGACAATATGATTTGAACATAAATTTTTCTAGGGAATAACAAAACTCAAGTTGGGGGTGTAATGAGAATAGAATATTGCATATCATGTATCTCATTTGCACCCGTTTATGCTTGGTTTTGTGGTGAAAATTAGGGAAAATGCTTTTAAACTCACATTTAATGGAGATTATTGTGATTGTAGGCAAAGAGCATGTAAGGGTGTGTATTAAGCCTCCTATCAAGTGCTTAAAGGCAATGGAGAAGAAGGGAAGACTTAACGGATGGCTCGGGACATGAAGAGACTAAGAAAATTCCAAAATATGAGAAAACCTACAGGTAGAAGTCAGCAAAAACCAACCATACCCTGACATCTTTGACACACCATGATGGTCTCTTACACTCTAAAGTCTGATTTTGGAAGAGAAAAACATGGGAGAGGTATAAGAGAGAAGAGGGGTGGTTGGTGGGGCATGGGAGGTGCTCGCTTAGTTTATCCTTGTTTGTTGAAGTGTCCAATCTCTTCCCACTCATTGCAAGTTAGTTCTCATAGACCATGGAAGGGGTTTGCATGAATTTGGACCAAGCTATTCAGCATTATGGAGTTTTGCACAAGCTTTTAGAGAGAGAAGCTCAAGGAAGAAGATCAAGTTTTAGAGAGAGAAAGTTCAATTTTTGCAATTCATTTATTATTTTCATTGTAGTAAGCTTTATTCTACTTATAATCTTCACATCTTACACTTTAATCTCATTTATTTCAATTTGTAACCAAGTCTAGCATAGGGTTCATGTATTTCCATTTCTACATTTGGGTTTTCTTTCCAAGCTTTGTATTTTGGGTATGAAATAAATTTGCTTTTGTAGTTTAACCTCTTCTTGCATCAACAAAAGTTTAATGCTTCATTTCACTATCATGTCTCTTTACATTGGGATTGTTCTTGCTTTGATCATGAGTAGCTAGACTTTTAGTTGGCTAATCCAAAGAGAATTTTCCTCTTGGGTATGTGAAATCAACTTCCTCCCATTCTTCCTTATAGTGTAAATTATTTGGTTTGAATAGGTTAAGTGCGGATGTGGTTGTGAGCTTTTGATGCACTGTAGACTTGTCACAGGATATGCTTGTGCCAACACCTCCACATTAGTCTCTCACTTCCTAAGAATCAATCAAACACCGAGACACCATTGGTTGAATGAATTGAGTTGATTTGAAATTTCCATTGGAATGACCTCTATAGATTAGCCAACCTTGTCTTCTTGCATTTTTATCAAAACACCACTCACTAAAACACAATTCAAAATATTTACTCATTTTCATTTCTTTACAAATCACCCTTCACAAAAATTTGACCTACCCGAGGAGACAACCTTGGAATACTTAATTCCAAGTAAAATACGACATTGCAAGTCTATCTTTGCTTGGGGAGCACTTTTGCACACACACACACACACATGATTTTCTCCATTTCTTGCATTGAACCCTAGGGAGAGTGACACTCACCTACTCGTATAAGCCATATACACGAGAACTGGGAACATGTTTGGACATTAAGGAAAACATTTCAAGCAATGTGCAATGGAGAGTTTTTTGAGCGAAGAGCCCAAAGAAGCTCTAGATTACATTGAGAACTTAGTAGAGAACGCCTAATCATGAGATATTTTTTATCCTACTGAGTGATCGAAGTAATCTACTCCATCCCAGTCTGTTAGGGGTGAAAAATATTTTTTAAGAGATCAAGATGAGTAATTGTCCAAGATTGAACGTCTTTTTGGGATAGTGGAAAATTTAGAAGTGAAGAAAATGAATGAGGTGGTTAGTATGCCTTAGAATGAGGAGCCTTACACGATATGTGAGTTGGTTGAGCATTCTATTAAGGAGCACCTAACCATACCAACTTTTAAAGAAATGCTTCAAAAGCATGTGAATGCTTTTAACCAACAGAGGCAACAATTTTCTCCTTACTCAAACACTTATGATCAATTTTGGCTTAGACATCCTAATTTCAGTTGGAGAAATAATGCCTCAGCTCCACCTTCTTCCCTCATGTTTCATTCCCCTTCTAATCAACAAGTGTTTGATCTCACTTAGTCTTCAAGTAACCAGTCTTTGCATGCACAACAAGGGTTTGTTTAGAACCCACCTTCACAAGGGTTTGCTCTCCAAGGACAACTCGTCGTACCTCCCTACCAACCCCACACAAAAGAAGTCTAGAGGATATCATGCATTAATTCATTCAAAATTAGACTACCATAAACAATCAAAATGAACAAGCTTTCAGTGATATGAAAACCCATATGACCAAGTTGACCAACACTATGCTTGTGCTTCAGCAAGAAAAGAGAAGTTCCGAGCACAACCCCAAAAGAATTTGAAGGGTCAAAATGTTGTCAAGGGTTCTAATATTGTTAAAAGCACTGAAGAGCAACTTAAGTCAATCAGCACTCAGAAAAGTGGTAAAGAGGTTAAAAAAATCATTCTACCTAAAGTCTTGAAGCCCAAAAAAAAAGATACTCAGGGTACTTTCAAGGATGGTGACACACTTGAGTTGTCAGAGTTTGTTAAGTATGATACTATTGTATGTCTCATTCCTGCACCGTAACTTCATAGATTAAAATTTTTTGCTAAACAAGCTTACCATATTGAGATTCTTGATTTATTTAAGCAAGTGAAAATTAACATTCCTCTACTTGATGGTATTTCACAAGTGTCGTCTTATGCAAAATTTCTAAAAGACCTTTGCACCGTCGAGAGGAAGTCAAATATTAAAAACAAAGCGTTCTTGACAAATTATGTAAGTTCTATCCTATGAACCAATACTTCACCCAATTACAAAGATCCCAGTTGGCCCATCATTACTATTACCATTGGGGACTGTTGGGTCGAGCAAGTACTTCTAGACTTGGGTGCGAGTGTGAATCTCCTAACTTTCTCGGTATACAAGCAATTAGGCTTGGGAGAGTTGAGGCCTATATAAATTACTCTCCAACTTGCAAATTAGAGTATGAAGATGCTGAGGGGGATAGTAGAAGATGAATTGGTTTAGGTGGAAAGGTTCTATTTCCCTGTTGACTTTATAGTTATAGATACTGCACCTTTTGCTAACCCTTTTACATAGATTCCAGTAATTTTAGGACAACCATTATGAGCTACATCAAATGCATTGATAAGCTGTTGGAGTGGTGTCATGAGATGTTCATTTGGAAATATGACTACTGAATTTAACATGTTTCACGTGGTTAAACAACCAAGTGGTGAGGGAGAATTTTATGAGGTGGAGGAAGTGAAACATTTAATAATTCTTTTTGTTTCGACCCTTTGCAAGTTTGTGTAGTTAATTTTGTTCATGATGATGAGAATCTTGAGGCCCTTTTTTGTATTGATTTGTTGAATTCTTTGCAAGGGTAGTGTGGGGTAGAGAGAAAGACAAGAATGAAAAATTTATTGGAGGAGTCAAGTCCTGATGTGAGTCAGGAAATGGTCAATTGAAGCCCGGATGATCCCTTTATCAAAAAAATTTTGTACATAGTTTTAGTTTTATTTTGTCTTAATTTTTTTTATGTTATACTATTTTTTCTTCTTTGTTTTATTGTTAGTTATATTAATGAGGAGCTTTTCTCCAGGTGTTTCCTTCCCTTATCTTTTTCATTTTTCTCATTGCTTTACTTCTTTTGCATTGAGGAAAATGCATAACTTAAGTTCAGAGGTGAGGGTTACACCACTAAAAAAATTAAAAATTTGAAAAAAAGTTATGTCTATTTGGTTGTTGTTTCTTATTACTGTGAAGCTTAGATTTGCAATTAGAAACTCGGACTAATTGCATAGTAGTGCTTTATAGGATTCTATTCTATGTTTGAGTATCATGCTTATGTTTGCACTTGAAACTCAAAAACTATGTCCACTATGAGCATGCTAATTTTTGTAATTTATTGAATGAGGTTTATATTTTAAAAAAACTTGACAATTATAGTGGAGATGCATGTTTAACTTTTAAGTTTTGTGCCTATCATTTTTGGAGGGTTGAAATATATTTACTCAAGAATATATAATTAAATTTCAATTTCATTCAATAATCTAATTATTTTGCTTTGGTTTGGAGTATATGGGTAAATTAGTTTGTTATATCTCTAGAATAAGCAACAATCTTTCATACTTCTCGATAAATTATTTTAGGCCATTCTTGATCTATTTGAGTCCTAAGCCTTTTATTTCATTTCATTGACATTAGAAGCCATGATTGAGCTTTAATGACATTTATTTTCCAGAAATATTCACCAAGCCAAGCAAAAAGATGTATATCTTACCTTGGTTATCTCTGAATTTGTAACTACTTGCTATATGTTCGGAATTGTGATGGAATTCTCAATCATTAATGAAAGAAAAATGTAGAAGGATGATCAAATGGATGAAGCAAAAAGGGTAGAAGGAAGTTGGGGAAAAAATTTAGAACTTCAAAAGAAAAAGAAAGAAAGAAGGAAAAAAGTGTATCTGAAAGCTAGAAGTTGTTTGAAGAAAGAATAAATGATATATGCCTTTAAGTTTTATCAAAGAAGAGAGTAAGTGATTAATAAAGAACATGTCTATGGGATAACCTCTTTTGAATCCTTATCCTTCACCCCACGTTATAACCAGACAAAGCCCTATTTGATTTTAGATAGTGTGGATGAGTGTGTATGCTTTGATGACTAAGATATATACCAATTGCATTTATTTTATGTCTTTTAACATTCTTTCATGAGATTATGACAAGGTCACTTCATTTGATTTATTCTTTTTATTGTAAAGATGTATGTGGATATAACTTGTTTTGATTACATATCTTCGAGCTTCACATATACTTATGAATGAAACAATCAATATAGTCGGAGATTTTTTTTTTTGAGTGAGAAAGCCTTGGTGAGATTGACATTGAAACAAGCCTTGGAAAGCTAATAGGAATATGAATTTTGTTTGATACATCTCTTGAATTGCATGATCATATCACACACACACACACACGAGTTTTAGATACTAACATGATTGTGAATACTCTTACATAGCATTTAAGCCCGTGAGAGAGCTTTGTGTGGATTAATTTTGAGTGGATGTGGCATGTCTTTAATTTCATAGTAACTAGGGAATAATAGCGTACTCTGGACAGATAAATTGAAGTTCGTAGGTATCATCTCCGAAAACCTTCAAGAGAAAATATTCGTCCACTAGGGGTAACCTAGGGAGTTTAACGGCTCAGTGCATAGGCTAAATGAATTCGTGATTGCCTACGATTGTGGTTCTATCTTTTTAATTTTCATTTAATTTTTATATTTATTAGATTGTTTTATTATGTATTAAATTCCATTACATTGCATATACTTTGAATTTTTGGCACATATGGAATATGAGTTAAGATTGTTATAGGTACTTTTTTTTTAGTTCGTTTTTAATTCGATTTTGAAAAGGAAAAAAATTTAAGAAATTTAAGAAAATTTGTTCAGAGATACCAATAGATCGAAATGTGCTTTCTACCGGTAGAACTTTATTTTGTTTGATTTTTTTTAAAAGGGGTGTCTAACGGTTATTTCATTACATTCACTCTAAAACTCTAAAACCAAGCTCTCAAACACTCCTAGGATTTTTCAAAAATCCTAACCTAGCACTTCCATTCACCTCAATCAAGCTTCCTCTTCAATTTGGATTCTTGGTGATTTTTAACAATGGCTCTATGGCAACCAAAGGGTCCAGCTTCTCAAGGTTGGTTTTCTTGGGTGTTTGGTTATATTTTTTTTGTTTCTATGGTTAGCATGGTTTTTGTGGGCATGGTGAGGACCATAGGTGCATACACAAGGGCAGCCAAGGGTTCGGCCAAATCTAAGGAAAAAGGAAAGTGGCCGGCAGTGGTTTCTGATTCTAACCCTAAGCCTGAGCCACAAGGGCCTAAGAAAAGGAAGAAATCTAGTTATAAGGAGACCATGGAGAAAGGAGGGTGATGTGCCAGAGTATAGTGGATGTGGGTAGTCTGGGGAAATGTGCTTCCATTTAGAAGATTCTTGATTATGGGCTTGATTTCTTTTTCAAGCCAGCTGAGGGCTACATTTTGTCCTTTTACACAGAGTTCTATATCGGGTTGACTATAGTTGATAGTGACCTGATGATTTTGAGGGGGAAGGTGACAGAGGTCACTTTTACGAAGATAGCCAAGTATATAGGCTATAAGAGACCTGAACTCTCTGAGATAGATTACCCCCATTCTAAGTTTGTGGTGAGAGAGGCCGAGGCATATGCTACAGAGATATATGATAAGCTTGAGTAGTTTAGTGGTATGTTTATTCATGGCCATTTGGATGTTGAGCGTAGGATAATGAATAAGATCCTTCACTACAATGTATGTCTCAAGGGCTCGGAGGAGAAGCTTGGGATGACCAAGATTGTGCTTTTATCTGAGATCATGGCAGGGTTGAGGATTGGCATAGCCCTGATGATTTGAGGTGTGTTGAGAGACTATTGTACAACGAAGAAACCGAAAGGAAACATGCCTTTTCGTAATACGGTTACCAAGTTCTATCTTGCAGTTGGGGTGAAGAAGCTAACATCTGAAAACCTTCTACCCTTTGAACTTGGACCTATCAGTAGTTGGGGTGAAAAGAAGAGCTCCATTATATCCAAAGCTAGTGGTTCTACAAGCAAAGGTAAGACTACTACTTCTACTTCTACAACTACTGAGACTGCTCCTACATCTAGAGCTACTGTGCATTAGAGAATGAGTAAGTTGGAGGAGAGGTTAGGAGGCATTGAGAGTGATATAAGGGTTATAAGGCAATCTTAGGATAGGGTGGAGACGAAGGTGGATGTTTGCATTCCTAGGAGAGACGCTTCCAGCGGTGGCTCCAACACCTACTTCTACACCTCCTACTACTGGGACAGGATTGTCACAGGTGACATCATTCAGTATTGCTATGGAGAATAGTAGTGGAGAGTACACTACAGATGAGGAGGAGGACGATGTCAATAAGAACAAGATTTTATTGGGTAGTAATAGCCTAGTATAAGAACCTTTAGGTTGTTTCTTTTTGGTAATAGCATAATTTTATGTTTTTATTTTAATTTTTGTTGTGTTTAGGTAGTATTTAGGTCTTAGTACCTTAGGTTGTTTCTTTTTGGGTAGTAATAGCCTATTATAAGAACCTTAAGTTTAGTAAGACTATTATAGTTTGGTTTTTGTATGCAAAAGCATAACATATATATATGTATATATATATGGTAAGTCTTTTTTATTCCAAATACGTTCCTTAACTTTTTAGATCATATGCATTTCAATTTATAATGCTTGTTATGTTATAGACTATGCTTTGGAATTTATAAGTGTAATTTTAGGATTTTTATTTCTTTTTTTTTTTAAGTTTGCTAAGGGACTAGTAATGCCTAAGTTGCGGGGTGTGATGAGAGCATAATATTGTATATTTTTTGTCTCATATCATTCATCTTAACACTATTAGTTATCTATTTGCTTTATTTTAATTTAGTTTTGTATTTTATAGAGAATATTTGTGTTTACTGGTAAATTAATGTAAGAACAAGATTTTATATACATTTTGATGTTTTGGAAGACTTTGGCAAGGAGTTAGAGGAGCAATGAGTTGAGCCAAGAGCATTACAACAAGAATTCAAAAAAAAAAATATTTGTACCAGTAGGTTTCTTGCCGGTTCATCAGGCGACAGATTGTGGTTCTACCAATAGCAGTGAATTCCTACCAATAAAAGTAAAACATAAAATTTTCTATTGTTATGTTAATTCTTTGGTACCAGTAGGTTCAAATAGAGAGCAGTTATATCAGTAGCTATGAAGAGCTACCAGTACATGATGAACAGTAAATTTGCTACTGGTAGGTCGAATTGTGCTTCCTACTTGTTCATCAATGTTTTAATTTAGCAAGAACTCTTCTTGGAAGGGAATGGATGGGAGCTTTCTAAGTAACCTATCTGTGGAAAAATAAAAGAAAAAATCAGCTAATGTCTCCTATAAATACTAAGACTAAGCAGGAGAGAGGGGGTGTTGATCAATCGTTCATTATTCTATTTTTCCTTTAGCCATTTCTCCTAGGTAGAATTAGGGTTTACTCTTTCTGCAAGAGTTCTTTCATTGCTTCCTATTTCAAGCTTTGTTCTACTTTTAGTTTTTTAATTTCTTGCAAGGTGAGTATGTTGGTTCTCTTTTATGTAACGATTTACGATTCTTTGCATTTAATTCAGGTATTTACTTCCTATTGTGATTTCAATTCAAGTTCTATTTTCCTTTCAATTATGTTGATTTTTATTTCAATTACTTTTGTATTTACTTCCGTGATGAGTGAGTAGTTATTTTTCGATTAGATAGGATCAAGGAATCTCATCCATAAATGGGAATTTTGAACTAACTAGGGTTTTTTCTAAAGATTAAGTTATTTTGTTGATTAATTAATTAAAGTTGAAAAACACGAGTGATAAGTATATCTTCTTGCTTATCCATAAACAATTAAGTTTGGCATCGTTAATTCTTGGAATCACTGCAATCAATGTGAACATAATTCTTTCAACATTAAGTCAATCAATTTGAATACACATTTATCACTTTCATTGGTTTTCGTTGAATATTTTTCACTTGAGTGCATTTGATTATAATCTTGAGTGAGTTATAGGATTAGTTCAAAATTACTATTCACAAAGGGATGAACTTTGACAATAATCGATTTTATTCAATTATTGTTATTTAGTTCACCTGTTTTCAAAAACCCTTTTTTGAAATGTAAGAGTTTTATTTTTCTTTGTCTATCATTGATCGAATTTAACCTTCATTTTCCCTGAGAAGACGACCTCGGTAATCGACCAAATTACAAAATGATACACTTCCTGCACTTGGGAAACCATTTATATTTAACCCACTATAGAGAGCAAGCAATAGGCTCCTCAGTTTATTCTAGGAAGATTCAAGCTCCTCGTAGTTGGGGAATCTAGCTTTCCCTATCCTTGCAAGACTCCCCTAGCGGTTAGAGTTTGCTCTTCTAAATGGCGAGAAGGACTCCTCCTTTTGGGAGAGTCTGCTCTTCTAAGGGGCGGAGATTCCTAGCGGTTAGAGTTTGCTCTTCTAAGGGGCGGAGATTCCTCTGGAATGAGGGGTGTCCACCCTTTAAAATATTTTTACTCCAAATGAATTGTTGACCTTGTTTTGGGAGTCTTTTAACTGTCAAGCAATATATAATCTAATCCACAAGACCCCTTTCATGTGCCAGCTTGGTGGGGAGACTTGATTACTAGGATTGGCATTACTCCAAGCTTTCCCTGTGAGCCTAGAGCTTAGTAAGTCTTCCAACAGTAACTTTTTAGTGTTGGGCCGTCTCTAGAGCTTTCCTAATGTTGCAGTTAATTTTTTTCTTCATTAGTTGCCCCTAATCAGGTTCCAACATGGCTAGATCGGGGACCATGCCTCCTGTTGCTTTTTGTCCATTACTTCCTCAATTTTTGGGAAACTAATTACGTGTATACATCCCTTCGATTTAAAGCAGATAGTTTCTTGTAATTGCCATTGCCTAGGTTATTTACACCATCCAAAGATCTGGTTCAAGGACTTACTTTCACTTGAAAGTTCTTGAGACTTCTACTTCTTGTGATTTTGACTCCCTTCTTTATCTTTGAAAATATTGAACGCAATTTGGAACATCTTGGTTGGGTTGTTCATTTTCAAATTTTTTACTACAGATTTTTCTTCCTTTATCAAAGATCTTTTTTAAGGAATTTGGGTTTCTTCTTGAATTTCCAATCTGTTACGCTTCATGTAACCTTGATAATTCTTGCTTCAACTTTTTTTTTTTCACTCTTTGACCCAACCTTCTCCTTCTTCATTCTACGCTCTTCACAACTACCTACTCCCATGGCTTCTAAAAAGGTGTCATCTAACCTCGTACTTCCTATGGTTCAAGAAGTAGATCCTGCCAATGAGGAAATCAAGTTCTTCAAAGAGGATCCTTTAGGAGAAGCCTTTGTTGCACTTGAATTCTATGCAAAAGGGGTGTGAGGCAGCATTACTGAGAAATATCTTTGACTAGTTCGCGCCCAAATCTCCATTCCTAACTGAAATATCTTGGACTAATTCGCGCCCAAATCTCAACTAAAGGAAAGGTCCTAGTTAACACCATCTTTAGAAATGTAATTGAAGCTTGACCTATTAGCAAGAAAAGAAAGGTGGAAGAGTAATGAGCTCAGATAATCAACTTTCCCCAACCCGGTGAAAACTAGAAGGATGGCAAAGTTTATCCCAAATTTTTTGGAACCTTATCTGCCAAAGAATAGTTCAAATGGCGCTTTTGTTTAAACACTATGGGGAAGATAAGGCAGCCAAGGGATAAGGATAAGATCATGCCCTCGACAAGCCTTATCCGAGTGATCAAACCTCACCCAGAGCTTCAAAAAAGGTATAGCCATGCCTAGATCAGCCTCAACAACTTTCAAAACAGTTTAACACATTTTATACTCCAACAGTTTGGTACCATCTGTGGGAAACGACTTGACCACCAAACTTGTTCCTCAATTTTGTTGTATACCGGTAGATGATGTTAACCAGAGCCATGAATGCCAATCAAGACAACCCTACCAAAGAACATCCTAATCAGTAAACGTTGGGGTTGAAATCTAGGATCAGGACCCTCCCCGCCTCAATAAGCGTCTGGAGACCCAATAGATTTTCGACCTCAAAAGGAATGTAGGTCAGATGAACCAAGCCATTGAAGGCATGGCCCAACAAAGCCAGAAAATTTGATAACTTTTGCAAGGTCTTGGTTGTCCTCAAAATCAATAAGGAAATCAGGATCTTCACTCTGAAGAGGTTAACCCTAGTGATGAACCAAACTTGGCGGATGAGTGTAGCCAAAGTTATTCTCTGCAACATCAGGAAGAAGACACCTTTTTTAACCATACGTTCAAAGAGGTGAACAATCGAACTGGAGATATGTTGAACACCGGAAAGGCTCAAGCTCCAAAAATAATGGAAACACTAGTTCAGAGACTCAAGCCACCCTACTCTCAGGATGTCACCACCTAGCCTCTCCCAGCCAAGTTCAAGATGTCAACCATCAAGACTTTCGATGGTAAGAAAGATCTTTTGGATCATTTGGAGACCTACAAATCTCTCATGTTATTACACAACGTCTCTGATGCCATTATGTGCATAGATTTCCTACCATATTGATGGGAACAGTTCGTCTCTGGTTGAATAGGCTCCCTACTTGGTCTATTGGATCCTTCTTGGAGCTTAGTAAATCCTTCTTTCCCATTTCATTGGAGAAAGGACTCCCAAAAAACCTGTCACTTCTCTCCTTAATATGAAGCCGACAAAAGAAGAGACTCTCAAGTAGTATGTAGCAAGGTTTGTGGAAGAGACCTTCCAGAAAGGTGATGTCGATGACAGTATGGCTTTGACGACCTTCATAAGTGGACTTAGGTCCTCTAGGTTATATTTGTCTATGCACAAACATTCCTCAAAACTATGGTGGAGCTCTTTTCTAGAGCTCACATCCATATGAATGCAGAGGATGCGGTCAACCCAAAAAAGTTGTGGAAGGCTCAACCGCTAAGAAGAAGAGAAAGATCCAAGAAAAGTCAGACAAAGTGAATACTTCAAAGAAGGGATTTTGATCATGTCCCAGCTAGGGCAGGTTAGGCCCCCGTTTTCCCGCAACATAGGCTCAAGTGTACACTCTTCTGAATGCTACAATTGAACAATTTCTCTTTCAAGTGCAAAATGACAACCTCCTAAAGTGTCCTAGAAAGCTCATAACACCTCCTAACAAACGAGACAGAGATGACTACTATCATTTTCTCTGTGACCACAAGATGATGCTAAAGAGTCCTTCATTTTTTGAGATTATATTGAGGACATGATCTAGAGGTGCCATCTTGGAAGATTTGTAGAAAGTAACCGCCAAGAAGAAACATCCCCTTCAGAGCCTCAAGAACATCAACAACCAATGGGGGAAATCAAGGTGATTTCTAGGGGATTTTCTTCAGGAGGAAAAAATAGCTTGGTGAGGAAAGATTATGCTTGGAGAGCTCGGGTAGAGGAGGAAAAAATTTGCCTTGTTTTAGCCCAGAAATGTGTCCCACAAAATTCTCCCATCACATTCACTGATGAAGATCTCAAGGGAGTCCACACTCCAATTGGTGATCCTCTTGTGATCTCTGTGGTTGCTACTTGATGGTTTTCCCTAACTTCCAACTCAACCCCGAATTATGTGTATATATGGCTTATAGAGGTTGGTGAGTGTCACTCTCCCTCGAGTTCAATGTTAGAAGTGGGGAAATTTATGTGTGGATGAACAAAAATGTGTGAGTACAAAAGTGTTCCCCAAGCGTAGAGAGACTCACAATGTCATGCTTTACTTGAAATGAGTATTTCAAGGTCAATTCTCTGGGAAGGAAAGGTCAAGTATTTTTTAAAGTGATTTGAGAAAGGGCAAAATGAAAAATATTGTGATTTGAAGTTTGGTGATTTGTGTTTTAAGAAATATGCAAGTAAAAAGAGGGTTGGCTAATCCATAGAGTTCATTCTAATGGGTATGCCAAATCAACTCATTTCATTCAACCAATGATGTCTCAATGTTAGATTTATTTGTAGGAAGTGAGGGACAAATAAAGTTATGTTGGGCAAAAGCATATCCTATGACAAGTCTATGGTGTATCAAAAGCACACAACTACGTCTGCACTCAACCTAGTCAAACCAAATAGTTTACACTACAAGAAAGAATGAAATAGAGTCGGTTTCACATACCCAAGAGGAAATCCCACTTAGATTAGCCAACTAAAGGTTTAGCTATGCATGGTAAAGGCAAGAACAAACATGGTAATGAAATTAAACATGAACTTGGATTAATGTAAAGAGAAGTTTAAACTACAAAAGAAATAGCATTCATACGCAAAATGTAAAACTTAAAGAGAAAATACCCAAATAAAAGAAATAGAACTAGTAAACCCTAGCTAAACCCAATGCAGCTTGAACTAAACAAGATTAATCTATTAGAAAGAAAGATTATATGAAGATTGAAGCATATAAGAGTGAAAATGGTGAAGGAAAAGCAAAAACCCTAGCGTTCTCTCTCTACACTACTCTTAAGCTTAGGTAGCCTCCCACTCTTTCAAAATGCTTGATATCTAAAAATGTGTGTAAGAAATCTTTATTTTCATCCATCCCCTCTCTATTGGCATGGGTGGCTAATTTGGAGTGATTGGAGAGAGGTTGTCCACAAAAGCAAGCAAAATTGGTCAAAGCATGGCCCTCCCATTCTTTTCCAACCATCCCTCTATCTACATTGTCCACCCACTCCCTCATACTTAAAATCTAAAAATAGGGGATAGGAGATCATCATGGAGTGTTAGAAATATTAGAGCATGGATACGTGACAAAAGGTGGGCCCCTGTAGTTGGCGGAGTCATTTGGAGAACGATCTGGGCTTTCTAGGCATCTTCCACCAATAGCTCGTAAGGCTTCTACTAGTTGCTCATGTCTGTTAGGGTCTTATACTAGTAGGTCCTAAGCTCCTGCCGGTAGCTCGTAAGGGGTTTGCTACCGGTAGCTCATTTCCATCTTTCGCAAATTTTTTATAACTTTTGATCCCACCATTCTATTGAGATAAAATGTTTACACAAGATAGAGCACATCTAGATCCCCAACTTTCATGTTTTTCACTTTTTCAGATTCAAAGTGGATCATGGTCAAAAATGTAAAATACCAGGGTACTGCTACAAAATGGTCCGGATGCTGGTACCAATATTTCAACAGGCCTAGGTATTGGTACCTATGATACCAGGTACCACTACATCCTTGATTTCTTTCACTTTTAAGCCTCCAAATCCTCATGTAATATATCCATCTCTTCAGCACTCATACAAACTTAGTTGTTGGGTTTGAAAAGCCATCATTTACCCTATGATTACCTGCAATATCAAAATTTTCACATTACTCACAAATTCGACTAACTTTAAGTAATTAAATGCAAAGTTGAGTCAAGATGCATGTAATGAGGTTGTTAAATATGCAATATTATGCGCTCATCACCCCCCCCCCCACAACTTAAGCTTTACTAGTCCTTGGCAAAAAACACATAAAAATTAGGCAAACAAAAATAAACATATACTAATTCTACTATTGCATTTAGCACATGCAACAAGTCTTTAAATCCCTAGGTGATACCTAGTGGATGAGTTTTCTCGTAAAGCTTTCCAGTGAAGGTACCTACAAACCTCTTTTCCTCATATCCAACATTTGAAATATATTCCCTTACCATAACTAGCCCTGGTGTGTGAAAAACAATGTCCAATGCACCGAACTAATCACACATGAATCACTTCATAGCCTTAAATGTTATTCTAGACTATCCACCTACAATTTCCTTGCGAAACTCGTGTGTGTGTGAAATGAATATGTAATTTAAGCCTTTACTCAATAGGATCTAAATTTATTTAGCTATCCAAATTCAACATTGATAAAATTCTCTCCAAGGGTTTCTCTCAAAAATGAATAACTATATGATTATCCTAGCATGCTCTCTATGTGTATATGTGAGATAGAATCTTGTGTGGTTTATAATAAGAAAAATGGTGTGCATCCATATCAATTGAAACGGCCTAGGCATAATCTCATGAATGGAATGTTAGTGCAATAGATAGCAAAATCAACTTTTCTTTTCATTTAAAGTTCGCTCTCAAATGTAAGTTCCCTCCAACAAGGATTGACACCAAAGCTCACATGGGTGCTTACTTCATCCCCACTATGTATGTCAAGATCTAAAATGTGGATCCAATCAATAAATTACCAAAATTACACATTCAAGGTGCACTATGGTTGAGTTCGAAAGAAAACACATATGTGATATTCAGGCATAGGATAAACTTCTACGGTGTGCTCTTATTCAAAGTTCAAAGTGAAGATCAAGCTATCACAGATCCCATAGCAATTAGGAAAGGGGAATATAGTTCAATATTTTATATTTTTCACAAAAAATTTCAAAATTTTCAATTTTTTTAAACATTTCACATTTTCAACTATTTTATACAAAAAAGTGGTGAAACATGTAAATGGTGCACTTCAACCCCAACTTGAACCATGCATTGTTCTCAATGAACAAAAAATCATGCAATAAGAAAAACGAAAGTAACATGGAAAATTAGATACCCCCCCCCCTTTTTTTTTCTCCCTCTCTCTTTTTTTGTGATATAAACATTAAAGGAAAAATGAAACACAGAGAAGCTTGTTCACAAACCTCAACTTAGACCTGAACATGACACTGAATAAGATTTGTTACGATGATGCTCAAAATGAATTGAGTCTAAATTAGAAAAAGGTAAACAACTTCATGCTAAAATCTACACTACAAAATTATGAAAACTCAAATGTAACAATAAAAGAAATCTAACTACTATGTACATCAAAATAAAATAAACAAGATTCATGTCAATCCGGCTTCAATTCGGATATGAGCTTGCGCCCATTGATTTTTTTGATTTTAGAATTGTTTTGGTGTATAAATGTATTTCCTAACCAATCTATCCAACAAAACAAAAGATAATGATTAAAAATTCTGAATAAAATAGAGGTGCACACAAGTTTATGCAATTCCAACAATGGAGTATACAATTTCTCTTTATAAATTTCTACACTTAACTCCAATTCAATGCCCTCCCCAAGTTGGAAATTGTGAACCTCAACACCACTCTTTGATGAAAAATTGACCTTGGGCTTATTAGCCTCATGTGAGATAATAACTTCACTAAAATTTTCATAATCAAGAGTGGTGGGAGATTCAACATCAATTTGCATTCCATAAAAATGATCATCCTCAATACATTGACTATGCTCAAGATATTGTTCTTCACATATAACAATTATGACATTAGTCAATGCAACAAGGTCATCTCTAATTTTAGGAAATTGTTGAGCTTCTTGGGCATTGATTTCCATTTGGTATTGCATAAACTCGCAAAGAGTATTTTCCAATTCTTGGTTGATTGAGTCCTCATATGTTGGATAGTGGAAAATTTCATTTGGTGGTGTGAAATCAAATGAAAAATTATAAGGTTCGTTCTCCCAACCATAACTTGGATAACTTGTTGCAATATATTGGTCGGGATAAAAATTTTTGAGGGCCAATATTGAAATTGATCCTTCACATGCAAAATCTTGAACCATATAATTTAATGGACACTTACTAGTAATGTGTTCATACTCATCACAAATCTCGCACACATTTTCAAATTTTGGAGCATTTAACACATTTTCATAAAAATTATGAAACATTGCATAAAACACAAACTACAACAAAATATTTACAATCGAGGCAACATACCTTGGCCCATGATGAAAATCATGAGACTTACATATGCCATCCCAAATCACCTTCGAAACTTGACACTTAGCATTCCCCAGTAACGGTGCCAAAAATGTTTGATGGTTTTCTATAACTTCCAACTCGACCCCGAATTATGTATATATATGGCTTATAGAGGTTGGTGAGTGTCACTCTCCCTCGACTTTTATGCGAGAAGTGGGAAAATTGTGACATCCCAAAATCTGGGGGTCCGTTGATTACCCATCAACACACGGAATACCTGTGGATACCGAGTAATTCGATATCACGTCATTATGCTTCATTTTCTGGAAACCATAATTTTGACGAAATTTGGGCAGAGTCTCCTTTGTACGGGAAGCTCTACCCAAAACTCAACCTGTGCAATCATATAATAACAAGACCCATCTGAGGTCCAATATTCAACAATGACCACACTGGGTCCAATTATAAGTAAACATTGGACACACCGGGTCCAATTATCCATATTTATATCAACACAAGCAAGGTTAGTTTAATAAGAGTCTATATAAGTTCTATTACAATTATTTGCAAAAGATTACATGCCCAAAACATTATTTCCACAAATGTTTTATATTAACACAAAATAAAGCCACATTCGGCTTTCTTCAAACATGAGAGTCCAAAGTGGAGCCATTCACCGGTGTATCTCTCCCACCTGAAATGTTTTCCCGTATAGGGTGAGCCAACGCCCCATAGAATAATCCCTACAGAGACTACTCTCCACCTTAGGTGCATATGTTGTTTGTATAAGCAACAAACAACATTTAACAATCATTCCATACAAGAATATGCATTAAATGTGGAATGTAATCATGTCATGCCATGAAATGAGATGATACTCACTCATGCACTTAAACCCAAGTCATCACCGACTCCCACGACACAATGCAATGCCAAGGTATACTGAATCCGTTAATTGACGAAAAAATCCACCAAATGATCGTTTGAAATAAAAGTTGTTTTATTATAAAACCAAATCATTGATGGGTGTTACTCATTGTATGAGTACTTTGTAAATCAAAATCTTGTGTCTTGTTGGGCAATGGATTTTGGATTTTATACCGCCTGTTCTATACACCATACTACACTTTTTTGGAATTTTATCACAGGGGAGTGTATAACTAAGTCGCCGGGTCTTGCACTCGAGGGGGGAATCTACCCCTTCTTGGTATATCCGACACAAGTTTTTCTTTCATGCAACCATGTGACTCATTTGGATTTTAAACCCAACTTTCCCGAGTCCACCCATCAATTACCAAGAATGGTGTTTGATTAACCATGCATACACACACCCACACTCATGACTCATGCCCATTAATGTGATGTCATGTTTTCGTGCATATGCAATGTGATTCATCATTGCACAACAACATAATGTTCAATATGCTATGAATGACATATGAATAATTTCCAACACATCCATGGTAAATTATATCCTAAGCATATAAATATCATATTTGTCACAATGTCAATATATATCAAAACATGCATATATCAACAAGTACATTTCAATCATAAATCATATCATAAGCATATGATTTCACATTACCACATTATCCAAGCATGTTATAGCATAATCTCATGCAATTAACACACTTTATTTCACAAGGGCATTTTATCAAACACCTTAAAGGCACTCAAGTCATATATTCACATAACCATTCCAAGTAACCACATAGCTCAAGAAATCATACTAAGTGATTTCTACAAACCATTTCAAGTAACCACATATTACAAGAAATAAAACCATTTCAAGATAGAATGTATATTTCATCCATTTCTCATATCCACCAAAACACCAACCTCATGCAAAGGCTATAAAACCCCACATGCTTAAACCCCTCTTCTATGAACACCATGGGTTAGAATGAACCAAAGTAGGAAAACCCTAGCTCTCGAAGCGTAAATGAATATTAGAACCTCCAAGAACACCCCCAAAAGCTCAAGACTTTGATTTCTCTAAAATCTCGTCTTTTGATCTTTGGTGAAAATCTTCGTTCTTGGTACCCACACGTAGCCCTCGTTGCATAGAGCAATTTTAATTCTTGGCTCGAGCGATTTCGACCACGGATCTTCGGGAAATCGAAGGAAAAGGCTTAAGATTTTTGGTTTTTTCCCTCTTTGCTCTCTTTTCTCTCTTAATCTCTGATACAGCCGGTCATAGGGGAGGAAAAAGCTGATATTTCAGATATTTTACCCCTATTTATAGTTTTAAAGACTTGTCCCTCGTCGCGTTAAGCGTCCTCTTTTGTTCGGGTCCGTTTTTTGCTCCAAAACGATTCATTACATCCCGGTTTAAATTCAAATAATTTTTTTTTGAATTTTAACTTAATTTTTAAAAAAAAATAAAAATTCATTTTTTGTGACCTTTAAAATGTCATTCGCCTCGTAGCCACATCGAACAATGTGCAAAAATTTGACTATCTCGGAATTCGACGAAATTTGACAGGGTGACTGAATTTTGTGATATGAACCCAACGGCGAACTTCATTTCCTCATCCGAGGTCTAGAACATGAGTATTTTAAATACGCATTAGGATGGCAAATTACCATTTTGCCCTTTCTAAGAAAAAGTTCAAATTTCCCGGGTTTCACAAAAATCGTGTGTGGATGAACAAAAATGTGTGTGAAAAAGTGCTCCCTAAGATAAAGAGACTCGCAATGTCGTGTTTTATTTGGATCGAGTATTCCAAGGTCGTCTCCTTAGGGAAGGAAAGGTTAAGTGTTTTCAAAAGTGATTCGTGAAAGAGAAACATGAAAAATGTTGTGATTTGAATTTTGGTGATTTGTGTTTTAAGAAATATGCAAGTAAAAAGAGGGTTGGCTAATCCATAGAGTTCATTCTAATGGGTTTACCAAATTGATTCATTTTATTCAACCAATGGTGTCTCAGTGTTTGATTGATTTGTAGGAAGTGAGGGATTAATGTAGTTGTGTTGAGAAAAAATATACCACGTGACAAGTCTACGGTGTATCAAAAGCCTACAATTACGTCCGCACTCAACCTAGTCAAACCAAACATTTTACACTACAAGGAAGAATGAAAGAGATTTGATTTCAAATAACCAAGAGGAAATTCCTCTTAGATTACCAAAATAAAGGTTTAGCTATGCATGGTAAAGGCAAGAATAAATATGAAGAGAAAAACATGGTAATGAAATCAAACATGAACTAGCATTAATGTAAAGAGAAGTTTAAACTGCAAAAGAAATAGCATTCATGCACAAAATATAAAGCTTAAAGAGAAAATACCCAAATACAAACAATAGAACTAGTAAACCATAGATAAACCCAATACAACATGAACTAAACAAGATTAATCTGTTAGAAAGAAAGATTACATGAAGATTGAACCTTACAAGAGTGAAAATAGTAAAGGAAAAACAAGAACCCCTAACTTTCAAAATTTTATCATAACTTTTGATCCCACTGTCCGATTGAGCTAAAATATTGAGTCATGATAGAGGACATCTAGATCTACAACTTTAATGTTTTACACTTTTTTAGATTCAAAGTGGATTGTGGTAAAAAATGCAAAATATCAGGGTATTGCTACCAAATGGTGTGGGTGCCGGTACCAATATTCCAGTAGGCTTAGGTACCAATACCTATGATACTGATTCGCACTTTTTCGTGATCGGATTAATACTACACACCCAAGTATAAGTGGTCCAATTGCAGTTTTCTCGGTTAAAGTCCAAGTATCGACCCCACAAAGAGTTTTAGTAATTTAGATTTTTAAAATAAAAACAGTAAAGTTGTTGTTTGAAGTAGTGTGTCATTTGATAGTGATGAGCGCATAATATTTCATATTTGATGGCCTCATTACATGAATTTTAACTCACCTTTTTCATCTAAGTACTTAGAGTTAGTCAAAATTATGAATAATGTTGAATTTTCGATGTTGCAGGTAATTATAGTGTAAATCATGTATTTTAGAACCTTGCAACCTAGTATGGAAGTGTGGTGAAGGCATGGACACATTAAATGAGGATTTGGAGGTTTGGAAGGTGAAGAAACCAAGAGAAATGGATTTTGGAAGGTTTAGCCCACTGGTTTCCCAAGGTTTTGACACAGTACCGCTGTGTTTCCCATTTTGGACCATGATTCACCTCGAATATGAACAGGTTCAAAACATGAAAGTTGTATATCTGGATGTCTTCTATTTTGTGTCAAATTTTCAGCTCAATCCAATGGTTGGATCAAACATTATGCCGATTCTATGAAAACTGGTCTGGAGTAGGCAACCTACCTGTAGTTTTTACTTCAGTGACCAAAACCTACCGGTAGATCGCTAAAAACCTACCAATAGGTTTTGCCCGAATGCCCTGAATGTATGCAACTCATGCTCCACTTTCTTGGGGGTCCCACCTATGATTCTACCACTTGCTCCCTGACATATTCTACATATATACATGCTTCATACAGCCCAAAGTCAGCCTTGGAAGATTTGGGATGAGAGAGGAGGAGAAAGAAAGAGATGGGTATTGTGGATTGAAAGGATGGCTTGTCCTTGCTTGTGTAAGTTCCTAGCCCTTTCACCATGCTTGGATGTCAGCTCACACACCTAGGGGGACCTTCCATGGATGAAAATAGAAGACTCACACTCCATATATTCAGCATTCACAAGCCATTGAAGGGGTGGCTACCTAAGCTTAGAAAGCTCCAAGGAGGAAGATGATGAATAGTAGATAGAAAACTTTGATTTTTGCATTTTTTTTTCCATCGTTTCACTTGTATTTTATTGTACGACTCTTGTAAACTTCATTATTTACTTTTAATGTCATTTATTTCAAGTGCTTTGCAAGTTTAATTGAGTATCTTAGTTTCTACCATTGTTGTCTTAAGTTTTCTTCATTTCCTAGCTTTAAAATGGGTATTGCATATTTTTCTTCATAGTTTAAGATTTCTTGCATTAAGTTAAGTTCCATGTTTCCTTTCTTCATTATGTCTCTTTACATTATGCATTTCCTTCTTGCTTTTATGAGTAGCTAGATTTTTAGTTGGCTAATCCAAGAGAGACCTCCTCTTGGGTTTTCTATTTCAACTCATTTTCTTTCCTCCTCTTGGTGCACGATGGTTCGGTTTGACTGGGTTGAGGGTGGATGATCCTTTGATATTTCGTAGGCCTGGTCACGGTTTATGCTTAGTTACAAATTCCATCTCGTCCCTAGCTTCTCACGAATCAATCGTTCATCTATGCACCATTGGAGGAAGGTTTCAAGTTGAGTTGGCCCTCCCATTGGAATGATCTCTTTGGATTAGCCAACACTTGTTTTCTTGCATTTTCATTAAGAACAAAACTCACCAAAACCAACTACAAGATTTTACACTTTTTCTTTTGTTCACAAAATTACCTTCACACACTTGAACTTTCCTAACCTGAGGAGACGACCTTGGAATACTTAATTCCAAGTAAAATAGCAACACAAAAAAGACTCAATGCACTTGGGGAGCACTTTTATTCACATACGCATTTCATTCCACACACATCTTTTGTTTATTTCATTCCATTCCATCCACCATTCTGTTGCCCCATTTCTTGCATCATTCTGAGGGAGAGTGACACTCCCCATTCCTATAAGCCATACACATTAAGGGATGATGTTAGGAAGTTAGGGACTACAATGAAAAACATCAAGCATATAGCTTGCGATGTGAGCTTAGATTAACAACTAATTTAATTAAATAAAATATGCAAGTAAGCGTATTAATGACAAGAATATAAAAGATACCCTTCAGTTTAGGGATTTCCATATGCTTTATATTGATTAAGTACTGGAAATGCTAACTGGTAGGTCTGATTTATTTAAACCATCACACAACAACTTCTTGGGTTAGCTGGTGGTATCCATGACAATTGATTAATCCAAGCAAACCAGAAGGACAAGTCACTCATGAGGAATACTTGAATTATTCATTTGTCTTCATAATAGGAGATGCATACATAATAAACCATAACACAACCACTTCTTAGGTCAACTGGTGGTATTAGTCATAACACAGCAACTTCTTAGGTTAGCTGGTTATAGATATGTCAATTAACTAGTCCAAGCAAACTAAAAGGTCAAGTTATTCATGAGGAATACTTGAATTATTTAGTTGACTTTATCTGTGATACATATACCAGTTAAACATCTTCAGCGTTCCAGTGGAGGATAAACCATACCAATAGGAATTCCATGGTTTTTAGACTGATAGTATTATCATTTATACCAGTTAAACGATCTGAGTAATCTAGAAGGACAAGTCATTCATGCATATCACTTAGGTCATTCATCTGATAGTTATATATATATATATATATATATAGAAGTTAAACCCTAATAACCCAGAAGGACAAGCCATTCATGAGGATTATTTAGGTTTTGTACTATTCATCAATTAACATCATCAGTGTTCCGATAGAGGACAAACCATACCGATAGGAATGCCGTGGTTGTTTTACTGGAAGGTTGATGATGCACTGATGACATACTTCTAGGCACAGCATCGAGAGTACATACATTATTGTATCATGCATGAAGCATATAATACATGGATATGTAAATATAAAAAAAATCAGCATTCCAGAATTTAACCAATATTGTCCATATGTTTACCTCTTACTGAAGGATATAAGTGCCTACTCACGCCCCCATTGCTACAAACAAGTAAGTAGTGCAGACAGTTTTCTTTACAACTAGAATTAAAATACAAAATCTAAAATGTCTTTCAAAAGGAACAACTGAAACACAATCACCTTTATTATCAGTTATGACAAAAAGGAGATGGCAATTCCACTATCCGAATAGAAAGATACAACAGGAATGTAGAAGTACATTTGGACTGAAGTGCATCACGGACTAGATCATTTTACAACTTTTCTTTTTGTCTTTTCTCTCTTGGATTTCTCCCTAGAGCTCTCTTGGTTCTAGCCTCCGGAAAATGAAGGAGGGCATGGCTATTTATAGCCGTTTTATGAAGCATGAAGCATGAGGTGGAAAGATGGAGATAGCCATCAAGATGGACCGTCTGGACGCCCCTCCACCGTTCGGACGGTGGAGCTTTGCTGGATTTGCAACTTGCATGCGTGCTGACTCTTTCTTTGGTGAAATTACACTTTGTCCTTTGTTGTTTCAATCCTCCATACTTTGCTCCTTGTATTCTTCGATAATTCTGCATTAAACCCTGAAACTTTGGACATAAAATATTAAAAACCCTAATTCCCGCACAAAACCCTAATTGATCTTAAGTTCTTGTTTTTAGTTATTTTAACACACCAATTTGACTTTTTAACTACTATGATTTATATAATAATTAGGGTTAATCAGATACTAGGTACCGCTACCTCCTTGATTTCTTTCACTTTTATGCCTCTAAATTCTCATGTAATGTGTCCACCTTTTCACCACTCATCCACACTTAGTTGCACAATTCCAAAAGCTATCATTTACCCTATGATTACCTGCAACATCAAAATTTTCACATTATTCACTAATTTGACTAACTCTAAGTAATTAAATGCAAAGTTGAGTCAAGATGCATGTAATGAGGCTGTTAAATATGCAATATTACACACTCATTAGTGGCTTCCAATCATACAGTTCGAAGAGTTCTAGTAGATAGTAGCAACTCTGTAGATATCTTCTTCCTCCATGCCTTCAATCAATTGGGCATAGGGAAGTTAAAGTTTTACCCTCTCAGAGCCCCTCTAGTTGGTTTCTCCGAAGAAAGAGTCTATCCAGTGGGGGAAATTCTAATTCTTGTTACTCTAGGGGAATCTCCCTGACAACAAACGCATACAGTGGATTTTTTAGTAATGGATTGCCCTTTAGCTTATAACATGATATTGGGGCGACCAACCTTTAATGCCCTCAAAGTAGTACCATCAATTCATCACCTTCTCCTATAATTCCCAACAAGTCAAGGTATAGGAAAGGTTTGAGGAGATTAGGCAGTAGCAAAAGAATGTTATGTTGCATTAGCAACACCCTCTGAGGTTTTTGAGACTTGTCAGGTGGATAACCTAGACCCTAGAGATTAGGAAGAATCAGAAAAAACATGCCTCGATGAACAAGTTGTCCTAGTGAACTTGGGAAGGAAGGCTGATTAGATTGTGTATGTGGGTTCTAATCCTTCCCCTCAAATTAAAGACAAGATGGAGTAGATCTTGCCAGAAAATGCAGATGTCTTTGCTTGAAGTCATGAGAACATGTCAGGCATAGATTCACAGGTGATAGTCCACAGGCTCAATATGGATTCCTCAATCAAGCCATTAAAGCAAAAAAAGAGAGATTTTTCCCCTAAAAGGGCCAATGAAATCGCTGAGGAGGTGCTAAAACTCCAACAAGCAAAGTCAATTCGAGAAGTTCACAATCCAAAAATGGATAGGCAATGTTGTGCTCATAAAGAAACAAAATTTAAAAAGGAGACTTTGCATATAATTTACTGACCTGAATAAGGCGTGCCTGAAGGACTATTTTCCACTTCCAATGATTGACTTTTTGATGGATACAATAGTAGGTTTCCAGCTACTCAGTTTTATGACCGTATTCTCAGGGTTTAATTAGATCTACATGCACCTAGATGACTAGGAGAAGACCTCATTCCTCACGGAGCAAAGGATGTATTGCTACCAGGTCATGCCCTTTAGCCTAAAGAACACTGGTGCCACTTTTCAGTGCTTGGTCAATCACAAGAACCTTATTAGGAAGAGCAAGGAGGTTTATGTTGATGATATGTTGGTTATAAGTAAAATAGCTAAGTATCATGTGAGCAAGTTGTAAGAAGCTTTACAAGTCCTAAAGACGTACTAGATGAAGCTGAACCATGCGAAATGTGCTTTCAGGGTATCCTTTGGAAAATTTTAGGGATTCATGGTGTCTCAAAGAAGAATTGAGGCAAACCTAGAAAAGATTCAAGCTTTGATGGATATGCACCCACCTCGAAATATCAAGGAGATGTAATGCCTTACTGGACGTGTTGCAGCACTCAATAGGTTTGTATCGCGGGCTAGTGACAAATGTTTATCTTTCTTTAAGACATTGAAGAAATTTTTCAAGTGGATGCCAAAATGTGTGGTAGCTTTTGAAAAGCTAAAGTAATATTTTGGGGCACCTTCATTATTATCAACTCTAGTTGAAAAAGATGTTATGCACCTTTATCTAGCAATTTCAGATGAAACCACTACTTCCACCCTGATAAGTGAAGAATAAAGAATTCAGAAGCTAGTATACTATACCAGCCATGTCTTGAAAGGAGCAAAAGTCAAGTATTCAAGGCTAGAGAAAGTAGCTTTGACACCGATTTTTGCAGTGCGAAAGTTGCGCCCCTACTTCCAAACTCACCCAATCACTGTCATGACTGACTCTCCAATCCGACAAGTTTTATAGCAACCAGAAATCTCTGGAAGGCTCTCCAAATAGGCCATTGAGTTGGTTGAGTTTGATATAACATACTAACCAAGAATAGCTATCAAGGGACACACATTATCGGAATTTATTGTTGAAAATACCTCGTCCCAAGAATTCTATTCGTCAAACAACATAGGATGAAAGAGTTAGATCCACTTTACTGATAGTTCATCAAATGCAGAAGGAGAAGGGGCAACAATAATTTGGTTTTCCCAGATCAACTCAGGATAGAGTATGCTTGGGTTTTATTCTTCCAACCCTAATCTCCGACCATGAATTCGGTTATGTGTATGGCTTATACGGTTAGGTGAGCGTCACTCTCCTTCAGATGTCATGCAAGAAATGGAGTGAACGTGTGTGTGGATGAAAATGTGTATGTGTGTACAAAAGTGCTCCCCAAGCATAGAGAGACTTTCGAGTGTTGTGTTTTACTTGGAATAGTATTCCAAGGTCTTCTCCTCAAGAATGGAAGGTGAATTATGTTGAAGGTGATTTTGGTGAAAAAGGAAAAGTGTAAAATCTTTGAGTTTGAGTTTTGATGAGTGAAGTTTGTAATAAAATGTAATGGAAACAAGTGTTGGCTAATCCAAAGAGGTCATTCCAATGGGAATGCCAAATCAACTCAAGACATTCTTCCAATGGTGCCTAGATGTTTGATTGATTCGTAGGAAGCGAGGGACTAAAATAGAGGTAGGACTCAAGTATACTCCGTGACAAGTCTACAGTGTATCAAGAACTCACAACCACGTCCACACTCAACCTAGTCAAAGCAAACCGTCTTACACTATGAGGAGGAATAAAAAAGAGTTGATTTAGCATACCTAGGATGAATTCTCCCTTGAATTAGCCAACTTAAAGCTTACCTACTCATATTTAATGCAAGAACATACATAATGTAGAGACATTGTAAAGAAATGAAGAGTGGAACTTGGATTAATGCAAGAACAGTTAAACTATAAAGAAGTGCATTTAATACCCATTTTAAAAGCTTGAAGTGAAAAACTCATACAACAATGGTAGAATCTAGAATGCATAGCTAAACTTTCAATACACTTGAAATAAATGACATTATGTGTAATAAATGAAGCTTACTAGAGTCTTACAAAAGATTACAATTGAAATGGGTAGAAGAAATGCAAAAATCTAACTTCTCTCTCTAAAACTATGTCTTCCTCCTTTAGCTTCTCTCTCTATAATGCTCTACAATTCTGAATAATCTAAAGTGTAGATTGCATGTGTAACAGGCTTCCCATCCATAGGAGGCTGAGTTGATGTCTTGGGCAGGCTAGGACAACCCTAGCCTGCAACTTCCCAGGCTTCCCTTTTCTCTCTCTTCCTCAAAAATGCTTGGGCCTCCAAAGTCCAACCTTAGGTGTGGGGACACATGTATGTGTGTAAGGGATGTCAGGGGACACATGGGAGAATCATAGGTGGGACCCCCAAGTGATAGAACTTGAGTTACATGCTTCAAGCATTGTTTGACAAAACCTACCGCTAGGTAGATCGCAAAACCTACTAGTATGTTTTACTCCTATAGTCAAAACCTTTTGGAAGATTTCTGGTAGAACCAACTCCAGTAGCCAAAACCTATTGGTAGATTTTTACTTATTTTCAAGCTTCCCCCTTCATCTCCATTGACTTTAAGCACTACGATCGGGGCTTAACTCATGCCATTTCCAACTATTTGCCTGCAAACATACCGAAACCTTATTAATTGTAGAAATATTGCAATTCCTCCCATTTCACCACAAAAACAAGTATAAAAAGTGTGCAAATGTGTATATGATGTGCAATGTTTTGTGCTAATCACACCCCCCAACTTGAGTTTTGCTAGTCCCTTGAAAACTTTATTTTCAAACCACAAGTATAAAACTACAACAATCCATTTACACAAGTGAATCACCAAACAATCAAAATGAAAAAATCACAATGCAATTAAAGGAATGAACTTAAGCAAGATAGAATAAACAACTGTGGCATTTTTCATTAATCGCTTTCAAAAGTTCAGTACAAGAGGTTAGAGTTCAAAACAAAATGGCCCAAAATCCTAAAGGCACTTCTACTGGGCTGACAAACTAACATACTGTGTACAATTTGAAACCAAAAGAAATAACACAACCAAGATATCCTACTCATCACCCTTATCCCCCATCATCACCATCACCATCATTGTTGTCTTCGGCATCATCATCTCTACCATCGTCATCCCCTCTCTTGTACTCACTCCCCTCCTCCTCATCATCCTCATCGTCATCAGAATCCCCCACCTCAACAATAGTGGAAGCAGAGGGGGGGGGTGGAAGGTGGAAGGTACAGTGGCTGTAGGCGGAGGTCCACCAAGGATCGGCTCCCCAGGAAAAGTATGCTAGAAGAACCTGGTCATCATGATAGAAATCCCCTGCATCGTCTCCCCCAAAACGTCCAAGCGCTATGACACTATGCTCACAGGGCGGAAGTGGAAGTAGATGGTCCTGAACTGATGCTCAGGCCTCAGGGCTATGGCTCGCTCACCCTGCTCATGGTTGTCCTATTGTTGTTGCTCGCCTTACCAATGGCTCCGGTCGTAGGGGGAGTTAGCACGTCAAAATATGTATCCCTGACTTTGCAGTGGGTCGCACAGCCGGGTGACAAGGTTGCCAAATGGGAGATTCGCCTTCAGCTTTCTAGCCTGAACAAATTCCTTCATGAACTCCCATATTGCTTGACTTATTTCGCGTGGTTGTATCTTAATCTCTGCACATGAAACCCTTATGTGTGTATGGCTTATATGTGTGGGTGAGCGTCACTCTCACTGGGTTCAATGCAAGAAATGGAAAAATCTGGTGCGTAGAATGAAATGTGTGTGTGTGTGTGTGTAAACAAAAGTGCTCTCCAAGTGTAGAAAGACTTTGAAGGGTCGTGTTTTACTTGGAAATTGTATTTCAAGGGTCGTCTCCTCAGGGAAAGACGAGAATTGTATGAAGCTGATTTTGGTGAAAAGGGAAAGCGTAAAAATCTTTAATGTTTAAGGGTTGTTGGTTTGTGTTTTGATGAAAAATGAAATGAAAACACAGTGTGGGCTAATCCGAAGAGTTCATTCCAATAGGAATGTCAAATCAACTCAAGACCTTTCTCAAATGATGCCTAGATGTTTGATTGATTTATAGGAAAATGCGGGACTAAAATAGAGGTAAGGATTCAAGTATACCCCGTGACAAGTCTACAGTGTATCAAGAAATCACAACCACATCCACACTCAACCTAGTCAAACCAAAATCATTCATACACTATGAGGAGGAATGAAA
>CAUOFW020003444.1:0-12500 GCA_963454935.2 Ilex paraguariensis
TTGCCACAAAAACCTTCACCAATCTGATAACTTTGTTGCGAAGCACTTTTTCCTGGCATCGAGAATTTCTACCAGTTGTGTTCTTCGTAGGTTGCTCCATCTTGAATTTCAATCTCCTCCAAGTTGACGACTAAGTTGCATCCGAGCGACACCTTCTCAACATGGACACGTGGAACACATCATGTACTCGGATAGCTGGGCTGGTAGTCGAAGTTGATATGCCGCCTTGCCTACCGCTTTGATTACCTCAAACGGTCTGGTATATCTTGGCGCTAACTTCCCCTTCTTGCTGAATCGAAACACGCCCTTCTTGGGTGCACACCTTGAGAAATACATAGTCTCCCACCTTGAATTCTAAGGGTCTTCGTCTGTGGTCCGCATAGCTCTTCTGTCTACTTTGCGCCGTCTGTAGCCTCTCTCGGATGAGTTGAATCTTCTCTGTAGTTTCTCGAACAATGTCCGGTCCAAAAAAACTACTCTCGCTAGCTTCTAACCAACACGTCGGTGATCAGCATGGTCTTCCATACAATGCTTCATATGATGCCATCCCAATACTTTCCTGATAGTTGTTGTTGTAAGCAAACTCCACCAACGGTAAGTGGTCACTCCAACTCCCCATGAAGTCCAACGCGTAAGTGCGTAACATATCCTCCACAATCTGTATCACCCTCTCGGATTGGGCATCCATTTAGGATGAAAAGTCGTACTGAAGTGTAACTCCGTCCCCATCGCTTGTTGTAGACTCTGCCAGAATCTCACCACAAACCTAAAGTCACGATCCGACACAATCGAGAGCGGAATGCTGTGTAACCTCACTATTTCACGGATATACAACTGGCTCGAAGTCTCGAATGTATTCGTGGTCTTCATACCCAAAAAGTGAGTGGACTTGGTGAGTCTATCCACAATGACCCACACTGCATTTTGCCCATGCGACGTTCGTGGAAAACCCGAGATGAAGTCCATGGTGATGTGATTCCACTTCCACTCTGGAATAGGCAAAGATTGTAGGACTCCTCCTGGCCTTTGATGATCAATCTTCACCTACAGGCACACCGCACATTTTGCCACATACTTGGCCACATCTCGCTTCATTCTCCTCCACTAGTATTGATGCTTCATGTCCCTATACATCTTTGTGCTACCGGGGTGGATAGCAAACCTGGAGCGATGACACTCTCCCAGTATCTCCTCCTTTAGGGACGAATCATCTGGAACACATAGCTTCTCCCCATATCTCAACTCTCCAATCTTCCAAGACCATCCTTCAATCGTTTCTCCATTCTCCAATCGAGCTCTAATCCAATCGAGTTCCGAATCTAGGCATTGCAACTCCACTACCCGTCGCCGAAACGTCGATTGAGCTACAAGGTTGAATAGATATGGTTGATACTTTGGTCCATCCACCCATAGATCGTACTCCTCCAATGCATCAATCATTTTTCACCTATTTACTACAAGAAAATTGATTTCACCCCAAGACTTCCTGCTAAGAGCGTCGGCAACTACATTGGCCTTCCCCGGATGATAGTTGAGTGTGAACCCATAATATTCCAAGTACTCAATCTACCTTCTCTATCGGAGATTCAAGTCTTTCTATGTGAAGATATACTTGAGGCTTTTATGGTCCAAGAACACTTGAAATTTCTCCCCGTATAAATAACATCTCCACAACTTAAGAGCAAACACCACCGCAGCCAGCTCCAAGTCGTGTGTGGGATAATTCTACTCATGTACCTTGAGTTACCTCGAGCCATAAGCCACTACCTTCCCTCCTTGTAGTAGAACGCATCCCAAGCCTCGTAGTGAAGCATAGGTGTAGACATCGTAGCCTTCCCCACTGCTCGAAATAATGAGGATAGGTGTCGTCGTCAACTTCTCCTTCAAGGTGCAAAAAACTAGTTCACACGCTTGAGTCCACAAAAATTTCTCCCCTTTCTTTGTAAGGCGAGTCATCGGCATCACATGCTTGGAGAACCCTTCCACAAACCTACAATAATAGCCGGCTAACCCCAAGAAACTCCATACTTTCGTTACGTTCTTTGGTGGTTCCCATTTCATCACAGCCTCAATCTTTGCGGGATCAACCGCTACTCCTTGCTCGGACACAACATGGCCAAGGAACTTCACTTCCTTCATCCAAAACTCACACTTGCGCATCTTTGCATATAACTTATGTTCTCTCAATGTTTGTAGCACAATAGAGAGATGACAAGCATGTTCCTCCTGAGTCTATGAGTAAATCAATATGTCATCAATAAACACAATGAAAAATTGATCGAGGTAAGGCCGGAAGACTCTGTGCATCAAATCCATGAAGGCTGTGGGGGCATTAGTCAATCCAAACGGCATCACCATATACTCGAAATGACCATATCGGATACGAAAAGCAGTCTTAGGAATATCGTCCTCCTTAATCTGCAGCTGATGATACCCCGTGCGAAGATCAATCTTGGAGTTATACTTTGAACCCTTCAACTGATCAAATAAGTCATCAATTCTCTGTAACAGATACTTATTCTTCACGATAACCCGATTCAACCTTTGGTAATCCATGCACAGCCATAGAGTCTCATCTGTTTTCCTCACAAAGAGGACCGGGCTCCCCAGGGTGAAGTGCTTAGACGGATAAACCCAATCGCCAACAAGTGATCCAATTGCTTCCTTAGCTCTTTCAACTCCAAAGGTGCCATCCGGTAATGAGCAATGGATATGGGTTTGGTTCCTGGAGAGATATCGATCTTGAACTCAATTTCCTTATGTAGCGGTAATTCGGGTAATTCCTCGAGAAAAACATCCAGAAATTCTGATACAATTAACACCACATCCATATGGATTTTATCCCTGTCATCTCCCATCAAGCTAGCTAAGAAACTCAAATGAATTCCCGATTTCGCTTTTAAGAATCTACTACCCGTAGTAGGAAATGGATGGGAAGAATTTCAGTTATTCACAAAACTAAAAATGACTCCTCCCAGCAACTAAAATATAATCCATTTGCAAAAATAATCCATTACCGCCCGAAAATGGACAACAAGTTCATCCCAAAAATCACATCATACCCTTTTATCTCTAAAGCAATCAATTCATGCTCCCCAATGCGAAGCACGCAACCCTTGCAGACTCGGCTAGTGTCTAACCATTCTCCCGTGGGCAAGCTAATGTTCATAACATGCTCTAGCTTCGTGAAACTCAATCCCAAATTAAGTGCATATGTCATGCGTACAAATGAGTGTGTTGCACCAGGGTTAAATAATATTCGGGCCCAAGAATTGTAAATAAGGGCGATACCTTGCACAATGACATTAGCAATGTCCTCCTTCGGTTGAGTCAAATAAAATACTTGCCCTTGGTTGGCACCGCCGGGGGCTTGAGCTTGTATCGGTCACTACGGTGCAGGCCTCGGTGGTGGTGGCTGGGCTGCTGGTACCTGTCTTGCGATCTGGATAGGCCCCTGAGATGGAAAAATTGGGTAATACATTCGAATATGTCCCACACCTCCGCATGCAAAGCAAGATCATGGAGTAATACCGGCTCTAGCCTGAGTGTCTCCCTCTCCTCGGGCTGTCAAAAGTTGCTGTCCACCTGTCTGGTCTAGGTGATGGTATGGTGTCAGTCTTTGTGCCCTACTAGTGCTAGCACCCGTCCAGATCAGACCTCCTCTCGAGAAGCCCTGTCGTCGCTGACAATCCTCTATGTCTCTCTCTACTAATACAGCTCTGTCCACCAAGTCCCCAAAATCACGGATCCTGAGAGCCACCAACTTTTCCCTAATAATCGACCTCAGACCCTACTCAAAGCGCTTGGCCCTATCGACCTCAATAGATATAAATCCCATAGCATAATGGGAGAGCTCATCGAATCGCCTCTCATACTCAGCCACGGTCATACTACCCTGTCGTAATGTAAGAAAATCCGCCTTCATTCGGTCTCTGACCGATTCAGGGAAGTACTTCTCTTGGAAAAGTTGATCGAACTCTTCCCAAGTGAGTGTGTCGGTGTCCCTTCTCCTCATTATGCCATCCCACCAATAGTCGGCTTCTCCCTCAAACAAGTAGCTCGCCAAACCAACTCTCAACTCCTCGGCAACTCCCATGCTGTCACAAATCTTCTTCACTCGGCAGATCCATCTATCCGTCTCCAAAGGATTGGAGCTCCCTTGGAAATTGGGTGGCCGTTGTCTTAAGAATTCCCGAAGAGGTATCATCCTTCGGTCTCCGTTCCCATTGCCCGGTACTTGAGCGAGAGGATGAGCTCCACCATTGTGGTTGTTGTTAACATTTTGGTTTTGTACCAAAGTGGTGAGCTCCCTCAAGCATTGGTAAATGCCTTGCATGGCATCCGAAGGTGGTGGTGGTGGTGGATTCACTTGACCTCCACGGCCACGGCCACGTCCGCATCCCCGTCCTTGTTCGCCGTTCATTTTGCACATCAATTCACAACTTAGTTCATGGATGTATAGGACATCCTAAATATTAGGTTAAGCTAAGGCATAGAACGTGTATAAAATTTCACTCAAGGATTTGATTCACCCTAATCCTAAAGCTCTAGAGGTGATTCCATAACCAACAGCTCCCATGTAAGACCTAAAACCTAAGCTCTGATACCAACTTTGTAACACCCCAAAACACACCGTGGACGGCATTACATTCTAAAATCATTCATATCATGAGAGCACTAATATAATCTCTTAAGAAACAAGACTTTATTTTTCATCCACAAATATTTACAACTTTATCCAAAAGAATAAGCTCAAGTCATGACTATTACATCTCAAAAATTAATTAAAGAAACGCAGTGGAATAAACAAAAGAAGCTAGACTACACAATGTTCCAAAAGAATGTCCTAGTCTAGTATAAAAGGAAAGGAGGTCGCTCTATGCGTCCACCTCGGGATCCACACTCCCGTCCAGTGGAGTCTCCCAAGTAGCGGGCTCCTCGACCCTTACGTCCTCCTCCGCAAGCGAGTAATCTACAAAATGTTAGCGATAAGGGTTGAGTAAGAAGATCTGTAGAAAAATTCTTCCAAACCCATACAAGGTTTACAAAAGCATTTAAAACAGTCGGTCTCAATTTTAACATAACATAGATACATAATTTGAAATAAAGCAGTGACATTTAAAAAGGATCTCAAGTTTATTTAAAAACATTACTTAAATGAATAAATGAGCACCACATACAAATAATAACCATTAATTGTCATAACTAATTTCCAACAATTTCTTTCGGTAGGTGGCATACTTTGTGGTAACCTCCACCTCCCTTTAGGTCACCTTTGATTCTCAAGAATCCTTACCGGAAACCTCTTGAAAATGGATGAGCATCCTTACATGGAATCTCTCACCACTCACTACATTGTTTCCCAAGCATCCTTACTGGGAACCTCTTGGGAAGGGGTGAGCATCCTTACAAGGAATCTCTCACTCATGTGCATCACAAATAATCCAACCAAGCATACAATTCCAACATTTATCTCAATTTACAAGCATCTATCCAAAATCCCCAATATATATCATGTAACAATTCCACAACCAACTAATAAAATACATGAGATCACAATAACATCATTTTTCTACCCAACACAAAGGACTAAAGTTTTGAAATCCATAATAAATAAATCATTTAGGAAAGAAATACATCACTCTCCAAAAATTAGGATTTTAAAACTAGAAAGGAGATTTCATGGGTATTAAACCCTACTTTGTTCAAAATATGTAATCTTTGCAAAAAGCCTAAGAGATGATGATTCCATAGCATATATATATACCATTGATAGCCAAAACATACATATATAAATACCCTAGCCTCAATGTAAGTTAATGAGAGAAAATTCCTACTTCGAATCCTTAGTTTGTAGGACGAACTTGAGCTTTGATCTTGAATCTACCCTTAAATCTCTTGTTTTTCCCTTCCTTTCTTCCTCTCTAATGCTCTCTAGGGTTCCAAGAGGTGTGGGGTGAGAGTGGAGTGAAAGAAATGAGGAAAAATAGGATGAAAATGGGGTTTAAAACACCTCAGCCCCGAAATTCACTGTTCATAGCCTGTTTTGGTTTTTTCCAAAATTACGATTTTACCACTAAGAATCTCTAATTTGATCCATATGACTACCATAAGATTTTTTGACGTTCCAGATTCATTTTTAATATTATTTTAACTTAAAAACATTTATTTTTATGATTTATCTCAAAATCAAAGTCAACATACACCTGAAACACTAAAATTTTTATTTTATCCATCCGAACCGGTTATTAATGAAGTTTTACGTTGTTTGCAAATAAAAGGTGATAAAGGGTGCTTCTTAAAGCCTTTTATACTTATTTGAAGCCTAAATGTACTCATTATTCTTATATTTTGATTTAGGATGCAAATGGAGACGTTAAATGCAAAACGAAGCTAATTGGATTATTTTGACATTGCTTCGTTATTTGGGCATAACTCTCTCATCCGAGATCCGATTGAAATAATTAAAGATGTTATTTAATGCTAAGAAAGAGGTCTACAACTTTCATGTTTTGAGTTTTGAGAGATATTGACGGCATTAAGGTCGAAATCGCTCTTGAAGTTGAAGCCAGTGCACTGTTCGCATGCACTGTTCACGTCCTGTTTCATCCCTTTTCCATTTTCAATCCATTCCTAAGCCAACCAAATCCATCCCAAACCTCTCCAACACATATTTCTACACCAAACCTATTTAATACAAGTTCAAGGACCTAAAATTTCATATTTTCACTTATTAAAACCAAATTTTAACTATTTCTTTCACTAGCATTTTAAATCTCTACTTTTTCAATCTACCAAATTCAAACACACATCACTACACATATCCACATTTATTCATATATAAAAGAAAATGCGGGGTGTTACAAAAATAAATGTACCAAAGAAAGTATTCCTAACTAAACAAGTTAGTACTATAATACAACATAACACTCTTCTTAAGGACAAAGATCCAAGTAGTCCTACAATCTCATGCATCATTGGAAACTTTCGAATTGAAAAAGCTCTGCTAGGTCTTGGAGCCAGTTGTAATATAATGCCATATTTGGTGTATACACAATTAAGATTAAGTGAATTAAAATCTACTAATGTTACACTACAATTAGCAGATCAATTGATAAAAAATTTCAAGAGGGATTGTGGAAGATGTTATTATCCAAGTCGATCAATTTTATTTCCTAGTAGATTTTGTTGTTTTAGATACACAACCAAATTTTCATGCATCTGCGTACATACCTATTATTTTGGGTTGACCATTCCTAACTACATTAAATGCATTGATAAATTGTAGGAATGGAATCATGAAACTTTCATTTGGAAACATGACCTTGGAATTAAATGTTTTTAACAATGCAAAACAACCTAGAGACGAAGATGAAGTGCATGAAATAAATTGTGTTGAGTCCTTGACTCAACGGTTTTTTGAAAAGGTTTTTCTGAAAAAAGAATTATATATAGTAGAATCTAAATTTGATAATGAGTCTGAAAACGTAGCGAATCCAAATAGTGAAAATTTGTTGTCTAAATCTATAGAGTCCAATGTCAAAGTTTTTAAGCCAGATTTAAAACCACTTTCCAACTAATTTGAAATATGCTTGTTTAGAAAAAAAAATGAAATTCATCCGATAATTATATCATCGAATTTATCTGAAAGTCAAGAAAAATAATTAACAAAAATATTGAAAAATCATCAAAGTGTTCTTGGATGGACAATAGTAGATATAAAAGGTATAATCCTACTTCTATGTACTCATTGTATATATTTAGATGTTAAACCATCTTGTCAAATGCAAAGAAGACTGAATCCACATTTAAAAGAAGTATTCTGAGCTGAAGTACTTAAACTATTATATGCAAATATTATCTATCCTATGTCTGATAGCAAATGGGTTAGTCCTACACAAATAGTTCCTAAGAAGTTTGGTGTAACTATAATAAAAAATCAAGAAAATGAATTAGTTCCAATGCGTACAGTCACAAAATGGCGTGTGTGTATTGACTATTGAAAGCTAAATTCCTTCACCAGAAAGGATCACTTTCCATTGCCTTTTCTAGATCAAGTACTAGAAAGAATAGCTGGTCATGGATATTACAGTTTTTTAGATGGATATTCTAGTTTTAATTAGATTGAAATTGCAATAGATGATCAAGAAGAAACTACATTTACATGTCCTTTTGGTACTTTTGCATATAAAAGGATGTCTTTTAGATTATGTAATGCTCCACCTACCTTTCAGCATTGTATGTTAAGTATATTCAGTGATATGGTAGAACGATATTTAAAAGTTTTTATGGATGACTTTTTAGTATATGGTGATTCATTTCATTTATATATGGAAAATCTTGAGAAAGTACTCATTTGATGTGAAGAAACAAACCTTGTCTTAAATTGGAACAAATGTCATTTTATGGCTAATTTTGCCTTTACCAAAAAACTGTAAGAGATGTTTGCTCTTTTCTAGGTCATGCAGGATTTTATAGAAGATTATTAAAAATTTTAGTTCAATATCTAGACCTATATGTAATCTTTTATGACATGATGCATTATTTGAATGGAATGATGCATGTCAATTTGTGTTTAGTAAATTAAAAAACATGTTTATTTCTGCACCTATTATGCAACCTCCCGACTGGTCTTTGCATTTTGAATTAATGTGTGATGCAAGTGATTATGCAGTAGGAGTTGTATTAGGTCAAAGGAAAGAAAAAAAAACCTTGCATTATTTACTATGCAAGTGAAACTTTAAATGATGCACAAATGAATTATTCAACTACAGAGAAAGAACTGCTTGTTATTGTATTTGCTTTAGATAAATTTCATTCATGTCTGGTTGGATCGTTAATTGTTATATTTACATATCATGCAACTTTAAAATATTTACTTACTAAGAAAGATACTAAACCACGTCTCTTTTGTTGGATATTGTTACTTCAAGAATTTGATCTTATCATTAAGGATAAAAAAGGAGTAGAGAATGTGGTAGCAGATCACTTATCAAGACTAAATTATGAATAAAAGAAGAATCAACTCCAATTATTGAAACCTTTATAGATTAATAACTGTTTGCAATAATAGAAGCATCGTGGTATGCAGATATAGCTAATTATTTAGCCACTAGTACTATTCCTTCTCATTGTACTAGGTCGGATAAAAATAAGTTTCTTAGTGAGGTACGTAATTTGTTCTGGGAAGATCCTTATTTATTCAAATATGGTAAAGATCAAATAACAAGGCGTTGTGTACCTAATCATAAAATAGGTCATCTAATTTAGTTTTGTCACTCTGAAGTGGTAAATGTCATTTTGCTTCGAATAAAACCAATGCTAAAATTTTGTTGTGTGAATTTTATTGGTCAACTCTTTTTTAAGATGTTCATATCTTTTGTTTAAACTGTGACAAATTTCAAAGAATGAAAAATATTTCAAAAAGAAATATGATGTCATTAAACACTTGGTGTGCTATCGCAGGCAACCAAAAATAAAACCTATACTCCTAAAAATAAATGTAGTACTGTGAGTAAGGATCATTCCCACAGAGAGTATCTAGCCTAGTTTTATGCCTCGTGAACAAGGATGGAAGGGGGTTTGAGTTTAACAAAAACAATTTTAAGAAAAGCAACTAAAAAATAATTCAAATTAAAGTATCAAAATAAATCAAGAGAAGAAACATTGATCTAAGTCAACATTTACCAGTGAAATTTAATTTACAACTGATCATCGATGCAAGTATATATCAATTCATTATCTGAATATTCACCATTGGAATTATCTTCCTATCTTTCCTTAGTCGCAATTAATTAGAAAAAAAGCGATCTAATTAACCTTAACTACTAAGCAACCCAAGAAAAGTACTAAAAGTTTAATCTAGTAGCATCATTAAGAATTAGAAAGATCGATGAAACTAAACAACACAAGCACAAGTGGATGCATTTAATTTAGTTGAATGTTCTTTCTAAGATCTAATAATCTCTGATGCAGCAAATCATTAAATCTTAGTTGCTTCACAAATTAGAGGGATCAAACAATTACAAATTTGATATCTAACCCAACAGTAGATTACAACGAATAATAAACTAGTAGGCCTACTAGTAATTAAACGATGCAATCATAAAAATAGGTACAACAGAACATCCAATACGCAAAACATAAATTGAACTATTAAAAACAAATTAGATCTTATAGTTTTATTAATTCCGAGGCTTCCGTTTCCTTAGATCAAGTATTATAGTTTAGCCACACATGGCCTTCATGAAAACTAGAAGAAAGAGTTAGAGAAGAAGGGGTATAGCAGCCTCTATATTATGCTGATTTTTCTTTATTTCTCTCTCCTTAAATAAATATAGAAAACATGTCACACTCCCAAAATGTGTACAACTCAAATCCCTACATTATAGGTATTCTTTATCAAAACAGATTGACAGAAATCATGCTGGAACTTGTGATCTATTTTTTTTATCAGACAACTACTAAATCTTGATTTGGGCTCTTCATGAAAGTTGTAGCCCTGAATGTGTAGATAAATATAGGCTTTTGAATCACCTGATTTGGATTTCTTAAACTCAAGTTATGACCCACCGAAATTTACTGGTTTGGAAAGGAATCCAACTTCAATCAGGATTCTGATCAGCTTTCCAGGCCTGATTTTGAAACAATGTTTGGAGGCCCAAACGAACTTGGATTTTTGTAAACCATACCTTTCTGAAAATATTAAGATGTCCTCTAAAAACTTCATGAATAATAATTTCTCAGTTTGAAACTTTAACGCCATCCAAACCTCAATTGAAGCTCCATAGATCAAACTGCCTAAAAGCTGGAAATTGCATAATAATACTCCATATCTATTATTTTGCCTTCAATACTTCCCTTGATGCAGTCAATATCTCTCAATACTCAAAACATGAAAGTTGTATAGCTTTTCTTTGGAATTCCATAGCATCTTGAATCATCTCAATCAGAGCTCGGATGAGAGAGTTATGCCCAGATTATGAAGCAATGTCGAAACTGTCCACAATCGTCCAGTTACCTTCGTTTTGCATTTAACGTCTCCATTTGCGTCCTAAATCAAAATATAAGAATAATGATTATATTTAGGCTCCAAATAAGTATAAAATTTTAAATATTAAAAGAGAAAAATATGACATTTTGCATTCTCATCAAATTCCCCCACACTTAGCTTTTGCTCGTCCTCGGGCAAAACTCAAATTCACTTTCACAAACACAATAAGGTTGCAACGCCATTAACAAAGAACAACCAAGCTCTTCAAAACTCATAACATATCATGAACAAACATTCTTAACAACTTACAATTACTTAGTAAGCATTTTCACTAAAATATGGAGTAAACTAAATACGTACCCTCACAGAAGTAAACACTCGACTCTCATGTGTTTAAAGGCGCTATGTGTTTCGCTCAAATTCATTCCAATGAAAATTATCTACCATAGGCTTCCATATCTTCTCATTCTCCACCACTAGGATCACATGCATAACATGAATCATAAGGACTTTTCAAGGGTTGTAACGGGGTTTAGGATCAAGGCAGGAAATATTTGGGAGTGTAGCTCAAAAGCCATCGAAACTAGTGGAGCAAAAATGAATCAACTCAAGCTCGAATATATAAGGCATGCAAAACCAATCACTCCATTCAAACCATGTAAAATTCTTGCATTGAAAAAGAGATCGTTCAAAAGGAACACTTTTCGTTCGCAGCAGGGAATAATTCTTTGCAAAAGCTTCTACCTTTTTATATATCACATACAAACAGACCCCTTTCTTGGAATTTTAGGAGTTATGAACATGGAAACTTTGTAACATTAAAAGCAATTTCCCCCAGTACTTCCTTTCTATTTTTTTTCTTTTTTTTTTGTTTAACAATAAAAACATCAACAATGGAACTCACGAATTTAGAATGAGAATCTGCTCCATTTCACCAGTCATAGCCATACCACAAATCCAGACACCCCCACACTTATTTCTCGCACACCCATACACATCATAATGATGAAAAATGCTCCACTAGCTTTATGGCTTGGGTAAAGGCATTGTTTTCTTTTATCGGGTTTAAAGCTTGTAACGTGGGTGAGAAAAAAAATAGTAACGCTCAAAGGGGTTCAACAAAGGAAAAAATCAATTACAAGGTAGGCTATCTGGCTTATGTAGCTTATAACAAAGAGGGCCTTAATCAAGTTCATGCATGCATGTGTCAATGTGACCTCGAAGAGAATCAAGGCAAGTTCTAGAGAAATAAATCCATGGAAGAATATCTCACATAAAAGAAAATAGTGAGACTGATATGGATGTGTCAGTCTAAAGGCTCAAAATCTCACCAGCTTTTGTCTACTAAATTTAGTCACTACCATTCTCAAGGAAAATAACTAGACTAATTAATTCTAAGTTGGAAGATTACTTATTCAATCATGATATGAATTTTTCAAGCTAATAATTGAATCTTGCTCATGACATACATAACCAAAATTTGTTGAAAACCACAAAATAAAAAGCA
>CAUOFW020003444.1:20000-37318 GCA_963454935.2 Ilex paraguariensis
CTCCATAGATTGAACTGTCTAAAAGTTGGAAATTGCACAATAATACTCCATATCTATTCTTTTGCCTTCAATACTTTCCTTGATGCAGTCAATATCTCTCAAAACTCAAAACATGAAAGTTGTTGAGCTATTCTTTGGCATTCCATAGCATCTTGAATAATCTCTGTCGGAGCTCGGATGAGACAGTTATGCTCAAATTATGAAGCAATGTTGAAACTGTCCACAATCATCCAATTAGCTTCGTTTTGCATTTAACGTCTTCATTTGCGTCCTAAATCAAAATATATGTGACACCCCAAAATCTGGGGGTCCGTTGATTACCCATCAACCTACAGAATACCCGTGGATACCGAGTAATTCGATATCACGCCATTGTGTCCCATTTACCGAGAACCATAATTTTGACGAAATTCGAGCAGAGGCTCCTTTGTACGAGAAGCTCTACCTAAAACTCAACCTGTGCAATCATATAATAACAAGACCCATCCGAGGTCCAATATTCAATAATGATCACACTGGGTCCAATTATAAGTAAACATTGGCCACACCGGGTCCAATTATATGCAAAAGATTACATGCCCAAAACATTATTTCCACAAATGTTTTATATTAACACAAAATAAAGCCACATTCGGCTTTTTTCAAACATGAGGGTCCAAATTGGAGCCATCCACCGGTATATCTCTCCCACTTGAAATATTTTCCCGTATAGGGTGAGCCAATGCGTAGTAGAATAATCCCTACAGAGGCTACTCCCCACCTAAGATGCATATGTGGTGTGTATAAGCGACAAACAACATTTAACAATCAGTCCATACAAGAATATGCATTAAATATAGAATGCAACCATGGCATGTCATGAAATGAGATGATACTCACTCGTGCACTTAAACTCAAGTCATCACAGACTCCCACGACACAATGCAATGCCAAGGTATACTGAATCCGTCAATTGATGAAAAAATCCACAAAATGATCGTTTGAAATAAAAGTTGTTTTATTATAAAGCCAAATCATTGATGGGTGTTACTCATTGTATGAGTACTTATAAATCAAAATCTTGTGTCTTGTTGGGCAGCGAATTTTGGATTTTATACCGCCGGTTCTGTACACCATACTACACTTTTCCAGAATTTCACCACAGGGGAATGTATAACCAAGTCGATGGCTCTTGCACCCGCGTGGGGAATCTACCCCTTCTTGCTATACCCGACACAAGTTTTTCTTTCATGCAATCATGCGACTCATTCAGATTTTCAACCCAACTTTCCCGAGTCCACCCATCAATCACCAAGAATGGTGTTTGATTAACCATGCATACACACACCCACACTCATGACTCATGCCCATGAATGTGATGTCAATTCCATGTCCGTATTGCAATGCATGCCAAAGAAATAATTTTTACATATCAATGTCTACCATGGCGATTTATATCATATGCAAATAATCTCCAAAATTTCATAATAATGTCAAAACATCAACTAGCATGCGTCAACATTTATATTCAACACAATTGACAAACATGTTATTACATAATCTATGTCAACACACTTAATTTAAAAGGCAAAATATATCACATAACAGCCCACATAAAAATCAGCCCATAGTGGCCCAAAATTTAGCCACTAAGAGCCCACAAATCAACCACTAAGCAACCCACAAATTAGCCACTAAGCAGCCCACAATTCAGCCCCTAAATGGCCATAAAACAGCCCCAATAAAAAGTCATAAGATAGCCCATAAAATAGCCATAAACAGGCCCTTAAAACAACCATAAAATAGCCCATAAACCAGCCACTAAGCAGCCCCTTAAACACTCCATAAACGGACACTAGACAGCCCACCAATCATCCACAAATCAGTCATGTTTCAGCCACAAAAATGACCCCTTAAGGTAGGAGTAAAACCAAAGTAGGAAGAACCCTACCTCTTGTAGCCTGTAGGAATTGGTAGAACTTCTAAAAACACCAAAACAAGCCCAATAACCTTTGATTCCTCTAAAGTCTTTTCCTTGGACCTTTGGTAAAAATTCACTTTTCTTCGTACGTACACGTAACCTTCGTCAAGGAGATAAATTTTGATTCTTGGCTCGACGAATTCCGACGGACGAAACTCTAGGAATCTTGGATTGAAGTTTGAAGAACCTGTTTTCTCTCTTTTCACTCTCTTCTCTCTATGGCCAGCCAAGGGTCAAGAACAATAAGATATTTTTCCCAAAATATCTAATTTAAGTAGATATTTATAATCCCGAATGTGCGGTCCACATCGCACCGCATATTTTCGACTTTCGAGTCTATTTTTCGTCCCGAAACGATTCGTTATACCTCGGATTTAGTTCAAATTAATTTTATTGGAAATTTAACTTAATTTTAAAAAAAAATTCATTTTTGGGGACCTTTAAAATGTCATTTGCCTCACAGTTGCCTCGAATGACGTGCAAAAATCTGACTATCTCGGAATTCGACAAAATTTGACAGGGTGACTAGATTTTACGATATGAATCCAACAACGAACTCCGTTTCATCATTCGAGGTCTAGAACATCATTATTTTGAATACGCATTAGGATGACAAATTACCGTTGCCCTTTCTAAGATAAAGTTCAAAGTTTTCCAGGTTTCACAATATAAGAATAATGAGTATATTTAGGTTCCAAATAAGTATAAAAGGCTAAATATTAAAAGAGAAAAATATGATTTTTTGCATTCTCATCAACACTATTTTGATTATTGAAAATTTTGATTGTTCGGCCATCAATTTTATGGGTCCATTTCCTCCATTTTTTGGTTATCTATATATTTTGGTTGCAGTCGATTATGTTTCAAAATGGGTAGAGGCAATTTCTTGTTGAAATAATGATCACAGAGTACTGATAAATTTTTCAACAGAAAATATTTTGTCCAGATTTAGAATTCCTCAGACCATTATAAGTGATGGTGGATTACATATTTGTAATAAAATTTTTGAGAAACTTATGAAAAAATATTTCTCATAAAATATTCACTCCGTATCATCCACAGATAAGTGGACAAGTAGAATTAGCCAATGGGGAGATAAAATATATCTTCAAAAAGATAGTAAATCCAAATCTTAAAGATTGGTCCTTGAGATTAACTGATGCGCTTTAGGCTTATCGTACTACATATAAAACTATTTTAGGGATGTCTCCTTATCGATTAGTTTTTGGTAAACCATGTCACTTGCCTGTAGAATTAGAACATCGAGCATATTAGGCAATCAAAATAATGAATTTTAATATAAACAAAGTTGGAATATCTCGCAAACTTCAAATTAATGAATTGGAGGAGTTAAGAATGAAGCTTGTGAAAACGCAAAGTTTGTGAAGTCAAGAACCAAAATTTTCCATGATAAAATCATCATGAGGAAATCTTTTGAACCTTCTCAAAAAGTTCTATTGTACAATGCAAACCCTCATTTATTTACTAGAAAATTAAGATCTAGATGGACAGGTCCTTATATTATCAAGCAAGTTTTTGACTATGGAGCAATTAAAATTGAAAATCCATTAACCATAAATATTTTTAAAGTAAACTGTCAAAGGCTTAAACCATATTATGATGGATTTACTCAGGATATAACTTCTGTACAACTTTTTGATCCAGTTTATCTACTTTGAAAAGTATAGTGTTGTTTGATTAATAAATAATATTACTGATTAGTTGCAATTTATTAGACAGATTAAATCTCCAGAGTAAAAGTCAAATATCCTAATCGCTAAAAGAAAATAGATTGTTGGTTCTTATTATCAGTACTGATTATCACTGTTTTATACATCACAATAATGTCTAATTTAAGTTGGGGAGGTATGGGTATAAATTTAATTAGTGTGAACTTACTTAGGTGTAAATTTACTTATATTTGTGTTTAGTGTTTTAAGTTTTTTGAAATTTGTTTGTCTTTGTAACTGGCAGACGTTAAAGGACCAGATAATAAGTCAATAAAAAAAAATTATATATTTTGTCATCTTCCAAAATATATACATGAATTGATTATGTAAAAAGCTAGAAAAGTTACAAATTTAGAAATTTTTGAAAATCTACCAAGACCCCTATGTGGAACGAGTATATTTGATAAACGTCGAAGATCAAAGCGTCTCGATGGGTGTGTAAGATGTGGTCGTTTAGAACATTTGAGATAATCTAATCAATGTGCAAAACCAAATTTAGTTCGAACGTTAGATCGTCTTCGGTGGATTAGGCATGGGCAAAGTAAGGAATATCCGGAGACGCCATCCTATTCTACCCCAATGTTAACAAGATACGTAAGAAATGAAGTTAACCGTGTCACTGGTATTATTGATCCAAACAGTTCTAACTTTGAATTAATATGATCAAATGATGTATAATTTGGGAATAATTGTACATAAATGTAAATAACTATAGATTAATTAAGAAAATCAGTAAATAATAAATAACAAATAAAAGAACGAAAACAACCATTTTTGTTGACAAGAAAAAGAGTGGTTAGCAAAGTTTTATAGAATAGATAATGTTTTATTTAATTTTGTAATTTGCAGGAATTTAAAAGAAAGAAAGCAAAATTTCAGAAAATCAGAAGAAGCAGCCTGCAGTACGCAAAGCAAAAACCAGTCAAGCAATACCGTCCGGACGGTAGGGCTAGCGTCCAGACGGCAGTGTGTATATATATATCACCTCCATGCAAAAAATTGATTAGTTCATCTCCCTTGCAAGCCAGAATTCGAAATAGTCGAGTCTCTAAATGGAATTCCTCTCAAATCCGCTACACTCAACCGTTTATCTTCAAATTTGTTCTGATTATTCACTTAGCAATCACATTTTGAAAGTTTCTACTAATTGAAATCAGTTGAAACTGAGTATTTGAAGAGAAATTAGGAAAACATAGATTCAAGACGTCGAACGAGAGGATCTCCAAGTCATGCACAAAGGGATCAACCTCAACAACCTTAAGCACCTCCACAACAACCTGGACTAGGAAATATCTACAATGAGGTGATGTTTGAAAATTTTCAACAACAGGCCTGGTATGATGCTAATTTTATGTCTGAAACTATCATTTTTGAATGGCCAGTTATTTAAGAGGATTTTGAAAACACAGGAGTAAGACAAATTCTTGCTGAAAGAGGATGGTTGTATTATGTTAGATTCATAACTATTTCTTATGGTTGCTTGGGCCATGAATTTTATAGTAATGATGAGATAATTGGAGAAAGACAATTGCAATTGTTTGTGCAAGGTAGAAATTTTCAAGTTACACAGGTTACTATAGCCAAAGTTTTTCAGCCCATGCAAAGACCAGAGAACCCGTAATAACATTATACTGATTTTCTTGATTTAACAAACATATGGAGAGAATTGACAAGTAATTTAGAGTTTGTTTGGGGTAGACCAAATAAATACATAATGCAAGGGGATTTGACAAACAAATACTGAATCCTAAATTTGATAACGGTGAACAGTTTGTTACCCCGAGCTCAGAAAAATCAGATTTATACTGAGTAGGCCTACTTTGTATATGCTTTTGGAATGGGACACACAATTGATCTTCCAAACTTAATCGTGGACCAAATGTTCCTTACAATGGATAGAAAGAAACTCTCACTTCCATATGCTATGTTAGTTTCTCAAGTATGCAGGAACAAGGGAGTAATTGTTGATCCTACATGAAAAACAGTGGAACATTTTGGACCGTTAAATAAAACTTCTTTAAAGAAGAGTCATGGAGTACAACCTGAAGAGTAACCTGAATCACCTCCACCACAAAAGGAGCCATTCCAAGCTCCTGAAGAATTTTTTGCACAAGAACAACAGTAGCTACAACAATATCAGTCATACATACCAATGGATGATAAAACTGATAGACAGATTTTGCTAGCATTGGGAACCACTATTAATCAACTCAATCAGCGTATGGATGATTATCAGCAGAACCAAACAGAAATGCTGAGGCTACTTCGAGAGCATTTTGGAGGATGACCATCTACTTCATAAACATTGGAGATTCTACACAAAAACTTTGCTATCTTTCACTCATTGATTAACCCTAATTAGTATATAAATTAGAATCATTAAAAAATCAAATTGTTAAGATAAAATAACTAAAAAAACTATCAATTAGGGTTTGTGCGTAAATTAGGGTTTTATGTATACTATGTTTGAAATTTCAGGGTTTGATGCAGAATTACTACAAAATACAAGGAACAATGCGTCGAGGCTTGAAACAGCAAAGGACTAAAGTGTAATTTACACAAAGCAAGGTCAGCACACCAAGAAAACCACCATCCAGCAAGGCTCCACCGTCTGCATGGTGGAGGAGCATCCGAACGGTGGCCCAAGTTGGCTCATCATCATCTCTCCACCTCTTGCTTCCTTCCTTCTATAAAGACTACATACCTTCTCCTTCTTAAGTTGGCTGGGCATAAAGAGAGCTCCACGGAGAGAATTCCAAAGAAAGAAAAGAAAATAGAGAAAGAAAGAGACAAAAGAAGAAGTCAAACACAAATCCAGTCTGTCATACACTCCAACTGAAACTCTGTATTTTTACATTTATGTTGTATCTTTCTATTTAGATAGTTGAACTGCCGCCACCTTTTTGTCGTGAATGATAATAAAGGTGGTTGTATTTTAGTTGTTCCATGTGAAAGAAGTATATGAGTTTGTATTATATTTTCTGTTGTAATGAAAGCTATCCACACTCCTTATTTTTCTCTAGTAATGGGGTGTGAATAGTTACTTATATTCTCCAGTGAGAGGTAACATATGTATAATATTGGTTAACTTCTGGAAATTATGATGTTTTAATTCATATATATATATATATATATATATATATATATATACATATATATTATATACTTCATGCATGATACAATGATGTATGTAATTTCGATGTTGTGCTTGAAATTATGTCATCAGTGCATCCTCAACTTGTCGGTTAAATATTTACAGTGTTCTATCGGTATGGCTTGTCCTCCACCAGAACGCTGAGGATGTTCTACAGTTGCATGGTACAAAGCCTGAATGATCCTCATGAATGGTTTGTCGTTCTGGGTTATTAGGGTTGTTTAACTACAATACATAACTATCAGATTAATGACCTAAGTAATCCTCATGAACGACCTGTCCTTTTGGATTACTAAGATCGTTTAATTGGTATGCATAATCATATTACCAGTTTAATATCTATGAAGTTCCATTGGTATGGCTAGTCCTCCACTGGATCACTGAGGATTTTTTAACTAGAATAGATGATAAGATGACTTATTGAGTAATTCAAGTATTCCTCATGAATGGCTTGTCCTTCTGGTTTACTCGGATTAGTCAATTAGCACATCTATAACCAACTAACCTAAGAAGTTATTGTATTATGATATATTAATACCACCAGCTAACTTAAGAAGTTATTGTGTTATGGTTTATTATGTACGCACTTCCTATCATGGGACCAATTGAATAATTCAAGTATTCCTCATGAATGGCTTGTCCTTCTGGTTCACCTGGATTAATCAATTTTCATGGATACCACCAGTTAACCTAAGAAATTGTTGTGTGATGATTTATATACATCAGACCTATCGGTTGACTTGCTAGTAACGTGGAAGTTAATTGTTGTAAGGTAGCATTTACAGTATTTAATCAGAAGAAAGCATAAGGGATCCTTAAACTGAAGGATTCTTTTTATTATTGAATTAATCTATCTGCAAACAACCATTTAATTAGGCTAGTTATCAATCTAAGCTCACATCACAAGTTATCTCATGTTATCCTATTTTAAACAACAACTTCACTATTTTATTTTATTTCTTAAATTATTAAAACTCTTTGTGGGATCGATACTTGGACTTAAACCGAGAAAACTACAATTCGACCATTTATACTTGGGTGTATAATATTAATCAGATCATGAAATAGGTTGAATCAAATTTTTTGCACCATTGTTGGGGAGTTACAATAATTTGAAATTAAATAGAAAAGTTGTTTATTTGTATTATATGTATAAAAAGAGTGTTTTCTTTATAAATAGTTTATGTCTGTTCATTCATCAGTAGGTTCTGTAAACCAGTCATCTTCATCTACACAAAAATTTTTGAATTAAGTATGGCTAGAAATGTACCTAGGGAAGAACAACCTAGAGAATAAGAAGTAGTTCAAAATATTAGACCCTTAATAGAATATGTACATCCAACACGAACCAATGTTTTTCTTTTCCAACAGACGCTCCAAATATTAATATTAAGCCAGGAACAATACAATTATTATCACAGTTTCATGGTTTGGAAACTGAAAATCCTTATGTGCATATGAAAGAATTTGAAGAAGTATGTGAAACGTTGCAAGATAATTCTAAAATGATTAGATTAAAACTTGTTCTTTTTTTTTTGAAAGATAAAGCAAAATAGTGGCTTAACTCCTTAAGAACTAATTCGATCACAAATTGGCAAGCTTTGCAAGCTAAGTTCTTTAAAAAAAATTTCCTTTACATCGTACTAATACATTAAGACGTCAAATAATGAATTTTTCTGTAAAAAAAGGCAAAATTTTTTATCAATGTTGGGAAAGATTTAAATATCTTCTCCAAGCTTTTCTACATCATGCATTTGAAAAATGAACTTTAGTTGGTTTTTTTTATGACGAACTTCCATCTGCAATGCGACAATTTGTTGAAATGATGGCGCAGGGGAAATTCATGAGTAAAAATCTGGAAGAAGCATTCCAATTTTTTGATACTTTTTCTGAGAGTTCCCAGATGTGGGACTCAACTTCTTCAATTATAGTGGAAGCTAAACCATCTACATCTGAAAGAGGAAAATATGTATTGAAAGAAGATGATGATTTAAGAGCTTAAATGACTAATTTATCTCAAAGCTGGAAGCTTTAGAGATGAAAAAAATAAAACAAGTGTCTGTTATTTCTACTACTGATCAAATATGTGAAATTTGTGCATTGTCAGGACATCCTACAACATAATGTCCAACTATACCTGCATTCAAAGAAGTTTTGATTGAACAATCTAATGCAATTCCAACTTATAGTAAGCCTTATTTGAATCCATATTCAGAAACTTACAACCCAGGATGGAAAAATCATCCAAATTTTAGTTGGAAAAATACACAACCTACAAATCAAACACAGGATCCACCACACTCGCAAAATCAACAATAATATCCACCATACCAACCCCCACAAAGAAGAACTCTAGAAGATACTATGAATCAATTTATTTAAAGTCAAATGAGTTTCAACACTCAAACACTCAAGCTTTTAATGATTTTAAAAGCCCAAACTTCTTAGAGTATTGAAGATATCAAGAGTCATCAAGCTAAGTTGACTCAATTCCTCAGTATGTCAGAAAAGGAAAAATTTTCATCTCAGCCTAAACCTCTGCAAAGTCAAAGTCAAGCTAATTCTGTGTCATTTGAACCTTTCCCAAGTCAAGTACAACCAATCACAACGTTAAGATGTGGTAAAGTTATTGACAAAACTATTAAACCTAAAATTTCAAAAAAAATTATGTAAGTCAATTCCTGTTAATGAATCACTTGAACTTGAACCTTCCACTGAAAAGCAACCAGAAGTACAAAATGAAAAAGATCAATCATATCATATTCCTTTACCTTTTCCTCAAAGGGTCAACAAACCTTCATATGAAAAAGACCAATTAGAGATTTTTGAACTATTTAACAAGTTAAGATTAACATTCCTTTATTGGATGCTATTAAAAGAGTTCCAGCTTCTGCTAAGTTTTTAAAAGATCGTTGCACAATAAAAAGAAAAACAAATGTACCAAAGAAATCATTTCTAACTGAACAAATCAGTACTATAATACAACATAACACCCTTCTTAAGTACAAAGATCCAAGTAGTCCTACAGTCTCATGCATCATTCGAAATTTCTGAATTGAAGAAGCTCTACTAGATCTTGGAGCCAATTGTAATTTAATGTCATATTCAGTGTATACACAATTAGGATTAAGTGAACTAAAACCCACTAGTGTTACAGTACAATTAGCATACCGATCAATAAAAACTCCACTAGGAATTGTGGAAGATGTTATCATCTAAGTTGATCAATTTGATTTCCCAGTAGATTTTATCGTAATAGATACACAACCAAATTTTCGTGCATCTGAATACATACCTATTTGTGCGTGCAAGATCCTGCACAATATAAAAAACGAGAACAGATCTCTCCCTTGGTGAACTTCGAGCGAGCCCGTTGAGTGACCAAACACGCTGCTTGGAACAGCCTGCAAGGTACTGTGGTAACCTGGAACGGCAATGGGAGATCCTGGGAACGGAAGAACGATCCAGTAAGGCTGAAAGAGGTTCCTGGAACAAAGAAGAACAAGTTAGAAGGGCGCCGGAGTGTTTTCTGGTGTATTCCCTCCCACGATCTAGTCAGTCTTTGAGAAAGAGAGAGGAAGGAGAAAACACTGAGAATGTATTGTAGTAGAGAGTTTGTTGTTGCATCCCCGTCTTGACTTTTGCAAAGAGTATTTATACCTTAAAAGCTCATGATTGCTGTCAGTGTGTTCAGTAGATGATCATTAGGTACAGGCGGTGTGTGCACTGATTCTGATGAGAATGTCTTCTCTTCTTAACTGCTCGGGGTCCCGAGCAATCAATGTTGTGCCATCGGGACGCCGACGGTACAATGTACTCCTCTCGGGGAGGATGCAATAAATGCTCTGTATTAGGAGCATTTATTGCCTTTCATTTCCGAGCCTTACCGCATTGAATGCGGTCTCATCAAAGGAATGGTGTAATTAATAGTTTGCTTTCCCAAGTCGCGTGTCAGAAACGACATGCGTCTTCTCTGTTTCGATGTGATATCATTTGCCACGCGTCCATCTCTTATGGCTGTGACCCCTGCATTCCAGTACATTCTGACACTAATTGTGTAAGACGAGGTCATAATGAATAGCCTAGACTAGCCTAGGCTAATGACCTATACGTCAATAGCTTATCCTGGAGTAGAGGAAGCGTCCAGGAAGGGGTACCTCTCGGCACCGAGGGAAGGCTCATCTCGGGCCGAGGGAGGTATGCCGACCGAGGTACATATCAGACCGAGGCCACGTGTCGGTTGTAAAATATACTGAATGCATGATCCTATATGACGGTACCTCGGGGGCGAGGACATTCGTGCGCCGATGGTGCTTGATCTTAGCAACAGTGTTTTAGTAAAACCGAGGACACGTGTCTTCATCATAGGGTATTTCAGAAAAGTCCCATCAACTGCCCCCCAGCCTTCGATCTTCTGACACCGAGGACACGCGTCGTAAGGAGACGAAGGGTTTCCCAACTACCACCAGTACTTCATCATTGCCTCGAGCCGCTTTCCCCGGCTTGGGATGTCGTGCGCATTAAATGCGCCGTTTCGTTTTTCGCGCCCAATGATGAAAATTGCCTCTATATAAAGGGGGCTCCTCTTCCGTTTTCCTCGTTTTGCCATTTCGAACTTCCTCAAGAGAGCCTCTTCTTGAATCTTCGCCGGAGTTTTGTTTCTTCTTCCATCGTCGACTGCCCATTCTTCCTTAAAATCTTAAAGCCAGCAGAACCATCGTTGATTCTGAACTTTCTGGAGGGAGTCGCTTTAAGGTTTTCCAGAAAAAACTCCGTTTTGACATTCGGGTGAGTTTCAGAATCCTTTCTTTTCTTCCTCCTAGCCTTTTGTTTTCCGATTGACTGGAGGTGTCATCCGGTTGATACATAGCGATTTAACCCTCAGGAAACTTCCTCAGGGATTTTCAAGAACAAATACCCTCTTCTTTCTTACTTTTTTAGAGATGCCTCGTCGTCGCCCTGCTCCCGAGAATCCTCAGGCTGGTCCTTCGGGGTCGGGGAAATATAAAGTAAAGGGTGATGAGCAGATTGATAGGTTTAAGGTCAAGTACGGCATTCCCCCGTGCGTAGACGTAGAGGATTATGACCCTGTGTTGCACTCTTCTACCCTCGGGGCCGAGGATGCCATGCCCTTTTATACCAAGGCCATAATAGAGGGAGGAATTAGGTTTCCTTTACCCCCCTTACTTCTTCAGTTCCTTTCTCACTTTCGCCTCTTCCCCGGGCAATGTTGCCTTAATGTTTTTCGAATAATTATGGGGGTCTTAGAGCTCAATAGGCGCCTCGGGGTAAATATTGGGCTCAACGATCTCCTTTTTTGTTATTCCCTCCTGAGAGTCATGCCTCACCAACACTTCTACCTCAAAGCCAGGGACCCCTCCATGTACCTTGTAACTCATCTTCCGGACTCGGACAAGGGGTACAAGGATGATATTCTTATCTTCAAGGGATCTTGGCAGAGAGGTGTTGGTCCCGAGTATAATGACTTGTTATGCCCTCTGGAATGGAGAACGACAAGTACGTCGGTTCCTTTGGGTTTATTATTTCTTTCTCCAGACTTCCCATGCTCATGACTATTTTGTTTGTGCAGATATTCCTGCTCGGGAAACAGCTCCTCCCCCTCGGTCGCTGGTGAACTTTGCCGACCTAATCACGGTTTGGAGATTCACGGGTGACAACGGGTTTGGCCGTGCTGCTCACATCCTGCTGAATTATACCCCCGGGTATAAGAAATTTTCACAGCTTCCTCAGCCTTTTGAGCCTTCGCGGTGGTCTGAACTCTTCGATCAGGCGGCGAGGCTAGAGGTTGAGGAAAACTTGGAGGAAGACCCGGATCGGGCTTCGGAGGCAGAGGTAGAGGGAGTTGCTGAAGAGCTCGGGGTCAGAGAGGACGTTGTTCCTTCAGACGCCGAGGTGGGGACTTCGGGAGGAGACTTGTGGCCAGACTTCCAAGTTCTTCAATCCTTAGACGCCGAGGACGCCCTCGAGGTAGCGATGTCCAGCACCCCTCGCATTGATTTGGGGTTCCTTAGGCAGAGGCAAGCCCTCGCAGCCGGGAGGGGTCGAGGAACGACCGGCGGCACCCCCTCTGCAGGGACCAGTTCCACCCCATCCTCAAGGGTCCTCGGTCGGGGTCAGGTGCGAGACCGGGATCCTCAAGTGGAGGAGGAGAGAAGGGTCAAACATCGGCATGATGGCCTCGGCCGAGGATCCAGGGCACCTCCCGCTCAGCAGCAAAGCGGGAGAGGCCGTGGGTTACCCCCTGCTCCTCCACAACAGCAGCAGCAGCAACAGCCACGACAACATCAACAACAGTAGCAGCAGACTCCCCCATCCCTTCCGCCTACAGTGGAGGCCGCGGAGTGGAATCCCCAAGCCACTAATCACATGAACCGAGTGATCAGGGTAGATGATTCCATTTTGCTGGATCCTCATGTCGCCAATGCAGTGAGTGAGACACTGCATTTCGAGGCTGACATGGCGGCTCACAGGGGGCGTTCAACGAACGTGTTGTTCCGCTCCATCATCCAGAATTCCCTAGTGGTAAGTTTATTTCTGCTTTGGTTTCTTCTCTCTTGCTTTCCATTTTTGTGATTAACACTTTTTTCCCTCCTTCGCAGGCTACCCAGCAGATATCCATAATAGCTGCTCGGTACCATGGGTCTAGGATGGACCTCCAGCGGGCCCGAGAGCAGAAGGAGGAGGCGGAGGGGGCCCTCACCCGAGCAATGGAGGATGTAGCTGCCAGGGACTCTACCCTGGTGGGGCAGGCTGCTCAAATTGAGCAACTCCTCAAGGACGCCGAGTCGGCTAAGGTTGGCGCTGAAAAGCTAAGTGCTGCCCTTGCCGATGCTGAGGGGAGGATAACCGAGCAGACGCGGCGGCTTTCTGCTGCGGAGGAGAGGGCGGTAGGCTCAGAGGAAAGCTGTCTGGCTCTTACCCAGGAGCTGGACCGGATCAGAGCCGAGGCACTGAATAGAAAATCGGAGGAGCAACTTCGGGAAGAGTTTGCCGATGACGTGCTCCCTGCTCTTGAAGAAAACAGCAAGGAGTTCTTCAAGAAAGGGTGGGACGAGGCGCTCCAGTCTGCTGGAATCCCCTCAGACTCCCCGCTCTTCCAAATGCATAAGTATGTGCTCTCGACAGAGATGGCACGGGCCGAAGCAGAGGTTGCTGCTGAGGATGAGGTCCCAACGCCGGTGCTAGTGTCGGCGGATCCGCCCGAGGCAGTGATCGTGGATTTGTCCGAGGACGCCCCGTCGGACCATGCTCCTGGTCCTCAAGTTGCCCAAGTTCTACCTGTTGCCGAAGTACCTCTCCTACCTGCCCCAGAAGCTTCTCAACCATTTTTTGCTGACTCGCCCTCGGCTGATGTTCTGGAGATGCCTGGAGCCAGATGATAGCCCCTTTTTGCTTTTTTGATTGTACCCCTTTTATTTTCTTTTGTAGCCTTTGGGGACGCAAAGCCCCTTCTTGAAATGAATGAGTATTATTTTTTTTCCTTTTTTGCGCACAGTAGTGTTCTTTTTTTTTTTTTGAACTGTCTTCGGGGCTGCTTGCCTATTCAAGAGGCTTGCTCTTGTGTTTGCTTCGGGGACAGGAGTCCTTGTACTCTGTCCCCAGGGCCTTGCCCTTCCAGGAGGCTTGCTCCTGTATTAGCTTTGGGGACAGGAGTCCTCGAACTCTGTTTCCAGGGCCTTACCCTTGCAGGAGGCTTGCTCCTGTGTTTGCTTCGGGGACAGGAGTCCTTGAACTCTGTCCCCAGGGCCTTACCTTTGCAGGAGGCTTGCTCCTGTATTTGCTTCAGGGACAGGAGTCCTCGAACTCTGTCCCTAGGGCCTTACCCTTGCAGGAGGCTTGCTCCTGTGTTTGCTTCGGGGACAGGAGTCCTTGAACTCTGTCCCCAGGGCCTTACCTTTGCAGGAGGCTTGCTCTTGTGTTTGCTTTGGGGACAGGAGTCCTTGAACTCTGTCCCCAGGACCTTGCCCTTTCAGAAGGCTTGCTCCTGTATTTGCTTCGGGGACAGGAATCCTTGAACTCTGCCCCCAGGGCCTTGCCCTTTATCTTTGTTGTTGGCAAGCACTTGAGGGAGAGAATACTTCAAAAGTAATATTTCTTTAGATTCATAACATTCCATGGTCGCATTACAAGTTTCCCATCCATGCCTTCTAATCTGTACGACCCGGCGCCTCCGATTGATATCACTTTGTAAGGGCCTTCCCAGTTAGGTCTCATTTTTCCCTCTGTTGGATCACGGGTATTGGCCGTCACTCTTCTGAGGACCAGATCGCCTATCTTGAATTCTCGCGCCTTGACCTTTCTGTTGTATAGTTGGAAAATCTTCTCCTGATACTTAGTTATCCTCAAGGCGGCTGCCTCCCTTCTTTCTTCCACCAGATCCAAATCCAATCCCAGTTGGCGTTCATTCCCCCTTCGTCGAAAGCTTGGGTCCTTATGGTCGGGAGCCCTACTTCGAGGGGTATGATTGCCTCCATTCCGTATGCCAGGGAGTACGGGGTTTCCCCTGTCGAGGACCGAGGGTTGGTCCTGTATACCCACAAAATGTTTAATAGCTCTTCCGCCCATTTTCCCTTGGCTTTCTCCAACCGCTTCTTGATCCCATTGATAATTGTCTTGTTGGAGGCCTCTGCCTAGCCGTTGGCTTGTGGATAGGCAGGGGTGGAGTAGAAGTTACGGATCCCGAGTTGCTCACAGAAAGACTTGAAACGCCCACCGGTGAATTATGTCCCATTATCCGACACTAGTGCCCGGGGAATCCCAAACCTGATGATTATGTTCTCCCAGACGAATTTTTTGGCATTTATGTCGCGGATATGAGTCAACGGCTCCGCCTCTACCCACTTGGTGAAGTAATCCGTGGCCACAATGAGGAATTTCCTATTTCCCGGAGCCTTAGGCAGGGGTCCAACCAAATCGAGCCCCCACTGGGCGAATGGCCAAGGGCTGGTCAGGGGGTGTAAGTCCCCTGCGGGTTGCCTGATTGCAGGGGAGAACTTCTGACACTGGTCGCATTTTTGGACGTATGCGCGCGCATCCCTTTGCATTTGCGGCCACCAATATCCCTGAGACATGATGCGGTGTGCCATCGATCGCCCCCCAGAGTGCCCCCCGCATATTCCTTCATGTACCTCATAGAGAAGGTCTTGTACTTGGTCTTCTTGGACGCATAGCAAGTAAGGCCCTGAGAAAGACCTCCGATACAGCTTCTGATCCGGAGAGACCCAAAATCTTGGAGCTTTGAGTTTTATCTTCCTTGCTTCCTTTGAACACTCCGGAGATCTCCTGTTGTTAGGAACCTGACAAAGGGATCAATCCAACTGGGCGGCTTGTGTGCGTCCTGGATGACCATCGCCTCGGGAGCATGGTCTATGCAGGATGTGGGAAGGTATTCAATGGTGATCCTGCGCGACTGGGAGGAGTCCACCGCCGAGGCTAGACAAGCCAGGGCGTCGGCATGTGTGTTCTTGTCTCGGGGCACTTGTTTGATTTCAATCCGGCTGAACCTTTGGATTACGGTCGTCGCCTGGTGATGGTACGCCTTCATCCTAGGGTCCCTCGTTTCAACTCTCCGTTGACTTGATTGACCACCAGCATAGAATCGCAATGCACGATCAAATCGGTAACTCCAGTCGCCTCAGCTAACCGAAGTCCTGAGATGAGTGCCTCGTATTCAGCTTCATTATTCGAAGCCTTGAATCCCAGCCGAACGGCCTGCTCCGCAATAATCCCATCTGGAGAGGTCAGCAAGACACCGATTCCGGACCCCTTACTATTTGACGAACCGTCCACACACAAAAGCCATGGCGATCCTTCATAATTCGTTGGAGACGCTAAGTCGGGAGGAGGCGGTCCTTCTAGAACGGGATGCTCCCCCGAAAACTCAGCTATGAAGTCTGCCAATATCTGACCTTTTATCGCAGTTCGGGGTTTGAAATGAATGTCGTGCTCCCCCAACTCTACTGCCCACTTGAAATCCTTCCGGAGAGTTCCGCCTTTCTCAAGATTGCTTTCAAGGGCTGATCGGTCAGGACAGTGATTGGGTGCGCCTGGAAATAATGCCGCAGTTTCCTTGCAGTGGTGACCAAGGACAGAGCCAGTTTCTCAGGGGTAGATATCTTGTCTCGGCATCCAGGAGTGCCTTGCTTATATAGTAAATCGGCTTCTGGCGGTGCTCATGCTCACGGATAAGTACCCCGCTTACCGCAAACTCAGAAACTGCCAAGGTACAGGAACAACATCTCCCCCTGGATGGGACTGACAGGGTTGGAAAGTCCTTAGGTATTCTTTGATCCGCCAGGGCGTCCTCGCACCCCTGGCTCCACATATTCTTCCCAGCACTCTTGATTACTCCAAAGAAGGGTTTGCATTTATCCGAGGAGCGTGAGACGAAACGGTTAAGTGCAGCCAGCATCCTGTGAGTTTCTGGACTTCTCGGACAGTGCGAGGGCTTCGG
>CAUOFW020003445.1:7500-37310 GCA_963454935.2 Ilex paraguariensis
CATCTCCATTAATCCCAACTGTTGGGATGAGGCTACTGTACCGTGTCAAAATGAAATTTTAATTTGAATAATTTGTATTTATTAATTTAAAATAATAAAAATTTAAAACAAGAAAGTTGTACAATAAATCCATTAAAAAATAGTGAAAATATAAATTTATATATATGTATACTCCATTGGTGATTAAACTCAATTACATCTATTTTTAAGAGGAAGAGATTGGAGAAAAAAAAACTTGCGTAATTGACAACTATGCATTGGTAGTTGATCGACATTTGGCCTAATAGTATTCATTGTCTTGTGAAATCTTTGTATTTTTGAGATCATGGGCTTCAAGTCCCTAGGCGACAAAAAACATGGTTGGTTAGTAAGACAAATTTTAGTTGTTTAAATGAACCTTATTCAAGTTTCTGCTATGAGTTCGAATCTCTGCCGAAGTACAAATTTTGATCTAAGTGGTGCAACATTTGAGGGACTAGTTTATGCATGCAAGGTTTGTCCTCGGTTCTATTCGGACTCAAAAGTCTGAGCGACATAAATTCATCTCTATTCGCTGAAGACAAACTTGAGATTTTTTTCGTTAACCCAAAAAAAAAAAAACACTATGCATTAATTGGTGAGATTAAACTAATGTTTAAAGGTGCAAATCCACTAGGCTCAATTTCTTAACAATTTACTCTTGGTTCAGGACAGAATCTAAGATTTAGGTCGAGAGAGGTATAAATCAACAAATCAACAGTTATTTCGTTTAAAAAATGAGAATAGGAAAAATAAAATACAAAAAATATTATGGTTCTCCGCATTTTGCCTATGTCCACGAACTAAAACGTTATATCACTGTATTATTATCTGGTCATTGTTTCTATACAAAGCACTCTATGTGCCATGGGGTCATGACTTGGGTGGATTGGATTGTGGTCGTGTTTGATTGATTTCGTGTCTATTTAAATTTTATGATGCAGAATTTGCTCAATTCATATCTGATTAGTATATAAGCCGATTTTGTAGTCTATCAATTTGGGTCATGCATACATATTATATATAAGGGTTCATATAGTGTATAATTGTGTTAGTATCAATCCATGTATTAAATAGACTGTCTGTTCAATTTGGTAATGTTCCCAATTATTTTGTACCAATTGATTATATATAGTTAGATACGCCGTGTTGAAAATTTTCAATCCTAATTGTGAGTCTTTGGCAGATCTTATGAGCTATACAAAGATTAGCTACCATGAAAGAGACAGCTCTGTCCCCTACAAATGTAAAATCAAAGACCCCTCACCTCTCAAATTAATTTTATAATGAAAACGTCATTGCTAATACTTATTCAAGTTTGGCCACTAAATTAGACCTGCAGGACATTTTAATATTCAAAGACGTTAAGACAAATCAAGGGCGGCGCCAGACGTAGTCTTTAATATAATAATATGTAATGATCTGAATATTAGACAACTTTTTAAAAGATTGTTCCAATCAAACTCTTTATTTTAACTAACTACTTCACCCAAATTTCACTAATTTCTAATAATTTAAAGAGAATTACAACATATATATAGGCAGATTGAAAGAAAAAGAGATAGAGAGGGAATTTGGAGAGACTAAATGACCTAGCAAAAATAGCTAAAAAAAATAGGAAATAGAGTGTGGGTTGGAGTTGCTCTTAGCTAGCCATTTTGAGAGAATTCATGTAATTATTAAATATGGTATTAGAGTCAATTTGTGCACATGACCATGTGGGTTCAAAGGCACTAAAATACTAGGTTAGTGTTAATCGAGGCTGACCGCGAGTCGATTGTGGTATCTGTGATTGATTATATGTACCTCGCAGGGACATGAATGAATAAGCGAGGGGAGATTACGACAATCCATATTGGCATGCGTTATATCTAATATCAAAAGTTTATATGAAGATTTTCCATATAGAAGCAGAAACAATGAATCCAAATGACACCTTCTTAGGTAACCTTTTAGGGGAGTTCTTGTGGTTTTTTATAACAAAAACAATATATTTAGGTGCTACTAACAAAACCAGCACCACAACACAGAGCCTTATAATGATTTAAGTTTAGGAAAAAAATATTTTAAGTTCGTGATTACAGATTCATTATCAAACGATCAAATCATTCCCTACGTTTTACCCATCAATTACACATAAGTGAATTTCAAAGATTTTTTGTGAATTTGAATAATGATTACATAAACACGATTCTGTACACCGTTTGCAGTAGGTTTGGAAAATTCCAAACATACAGAAATATTTTTAGTTTTTTATTTGGCTCAAAAATTGAAATTTGTAGATAATGATAGTTTAAACCATATTACCTTGGACTACAATATATCTTAAAATATAAAAGTTTTGGTTTAAATTTATTTTACAACTAACAATTTTAAAAGATGTTACGTTATACAAAATAGAAGAATTAACTGCAGAGAAGAATAAATACTTAATATTCAAAAATAAAAAGACATTATTTAAAGACGACGTTTTAAATCAAATTGTCGCAAGTCAACCTCCCATATCCTCCATATGAGTATGAATACATTTATGCAGAGGCTTATCTATTCAAAAATTACATTCATATTTAATAAGATCCCATTCACTGAACTCCTGCCCTCTTTTCTTGATTTCGTGTGACACTTGAACATGAAGGAACTCTCCTCGTTCCTTCTGCCTCATTGAAATCATCGAGTGGAATGGTCTATTGGGATATTAGCCAAATTTTTTATTTTAAAATTAAAAGTTTAAGTTTTAGAATTAATATTAGAAATTAGTGATTGCACGCTATGCTGACTTAGTTAGATTTGCTCATGAGAGGTATAACGGATATGATCAAAAATCTCGCGATTCAAAGCCAATTGCAATGATCTCTGGCGCTATCCTTTTGTCCCACACTTTTTTTAAGTAGAAAAAGAAGAAAGTTGAAGCCAGGTTCGTGGCACCTTCTCACAGGGACCCACGTTTGTCAGGACATATAGTAGTATATATAGGACTGAGCTCTATACGAGTTTTTCTTCGAGCATTTAGTGAGTTTGTAAGTGAAGAATAGATCAAGGAAGGATACACAGAAAATGGTGAGAAGTCCTTTCTTTGACAAGAATGGATTGAAGAGAGGTTTATGGAGTGATGATGAAGATAATAAGCTGAGAGCTTATATCCAAAAATATGGCCATTGGAACTGGCGTCAACTCCCCAAATATGCAGGTACAATCTTTTTCTTCTTCCTCTTCGTCTTCCTCTTTCTCTCTCTTAATTATGTTTTTCTAGTGGGTACTCACTAAGCAGATAGCCATGAAAGTAAAGCATTGCTGTTAATGGGAATGATATCTTCTCAGATCCTCCACGGAAATTCATATTATTTGCCTTAAAGTACATAAAACCAATGAACACAAGTTGTTATTGTAGCCATAAAAAACGTTATTTAAATTTAAAAATTTGACATAATTTGTTGACCTAATGACGTTGTTTCATTAGAATCATTGGATTAACACCAAATTTCAATGTTTAATGGAACTCACAGTCAATCAAAAGTCAAAATAAATTAGGTCAATAAATTATATTTCAATAGTATCGTTGACATATATAAACCATAGAGGAAAGAGAAAGATCTAGTAGAAGTGCCGGTTATTGTTCCACTACAACAACAGATTTCTCCTTGGAACAGTGAATTGTCATCACAAGTTTAAAAGCTAACCATTCAGCTAATTACTCTGCAAAAACTGATGTCTTCCAATTTTGAATAATGTCCCTCTTGGGAGCAGCTTTTGATTTTCAAGGAAACTAATTGACGTCCAACAGAAACGATTTCACTTCACTTTAGTGGCTATTATTATCTTTTGTGAAAACTCAAGAACAGATGCAAAATGAAAACTGAAGGTAGGGTTTAGATATTTAGTACTGTTCTTCATTTAGATGGAACCTGATATTATTTTTTTCCTTCGGTAGTTAAATAAATTTCAGTTCCAAAAGATAGAACCTGATTTGGTGGCATATTTTGAAGGTCTTTCTCGATGTGGGAAGAGTTGCAGATTAAGGTGGATGAATTACCTGCGACCTAACCTGAAAACCGGGAACTACAGCGAAGAAGAGGAAGATATGATCATGAAATTACATCACAAACATGGAAACAAGTACGGAGTAAAATCTTCTGACTTCTACCCTAATTTAGAACAATATATTTTTCTTATCAGGCAATTAACATTTGATTTCATCATTGAACCAAGATTAACCCACATCGGGGCAAGTTTTATTTATGATTTGAAATTACAAAGAAACTGGGGGACATAAACCTGACCCCTTTAATAGAAAAGGTCTTACTTAGGAAGCAAAATAAGCAAACTTATTTGTGTTGGTAAGTAAATAAGTTTTATTTCTAAAAAAGAGGATGTTACAATAAAGATCAAAACAAGTCCAGAAAGAGAACAACAAACAATCTTAAAAGTTTAAAGAATTGTTCAACACACAAAAACTTACCTAGTTCACTAATAACACAATCATCTCACAGCCCGAGAGATTAGAAATAAAACACAACCCATAACTACAACAATTTAACAAGACTTTTGAGTTATATTTGACAGAAGAATGCTGGTGTGGGCAAGAATCCAGACCAAACCCTGTAATAAATAGGCGCAAACGCGAATGTTAGAACGAATAATAATTGTGATTATGAATGTAGTTTCTCTTGTGATTGTTAACTTAATGGTTTTGATTGTGTACTTAATGATATAGGGTGACTTCATGTTTCTAACATTTTATATTTTTCTCAATTACAGATGGTCAGTCATTGCTGCACATTTACCGGAAGAACAGACAATGATATAAAAAACTACTGGCACACTCGTCTTAAGAGACGTGTGAAACTAAATCCAATATCTAAAGTGACTGTTGAATCAAGTGTATCTTTCCAACCTAAACCAAATCAAAATGAGAAATTTAATGAAACTTCACTGAGTGAACGTAAAAAGGCGAGAGAATCAGAACTCGAAAATGTTGTCGCTGATACCACATCTCACCAGACTTTGGAAAGCACCCTATCGTACCCTAAAGCATTTCCCAGTGATATTTCCTTAAGTTCTATGTCCACAAACTTAAGAAGCATCGATTGGCCGGCTGAAGAAATGATTTCCTTCAATTCACTGGAATATTTCGCCGAGTCACTTGGAAATTTCTGGAGTGAACCCTTTTTGGTAGACACGTTCTACGACCAACAGTATTACTCACCACCATCGACAGAGGGAGGGTTTATGTCTCCATACATGTTTTACAACGATGACGATATAAGTTTTTTCGAATAATTGATGCTGTAATGCCCATATATGGCGTGTTTTGTGTTAGATGTATAAATTGTGTCTAAGAGATTAAAAGAACCTTATCCAAGAATGTAGAATGCACCACAATAAAATAAATAAGTGTGGAAAGATCTTGTGGTTCACCCTCTTTTATGTTTGCTTGCACTTACATGAATATTCTTGGCTAGGGAGAGAGAGAGAGTTTGTGCTAAGAAAGAATCAATGTGGTAAGAACAAAGATTCCATGTTGTGCTAAGAAAGAATCAACCAGGTAAGAACAAGGATTCCATGTTATTGGTTATGCACAAAGTTGGTGTTGCCTACGTTAGATTCTTTCCCATGTTTACTGACAGTCAGAACTTCTGATTCAATTCATTTGGATACAAAAATTCTCAAGTAAATAGTTTTATAAATGTGTAATGCTATTGATATCAAATACGAGGATTTAGTTTGAGGATCCTATTACGGGCATAACGGTTAGATTATTCTATTGTGATCTTAAGATCACATGTTTGAAAAAGAGAAAACAATTTCTCTGCTTACAAAGATTAAATTGCTTAAATCTAGCTATCACTAAACCCTGTAATTACGGGACTAGCCTTGTGTACACTACATGTAATTGTGCAATGATAATTAAATAAATAGGCTGATAATAATTCTCACATTTTTAAAAAGTAGAGTTCACTTATTTATTTGTTTATTTATTATCATTTGATTACTATACTACGTGACAATATTAATCTAGTGTAACCGTTAGATCTGATATTACTTTTAAAGTACAATGCTTCAATCAGTGATGGAGTCAACTCCATGATTAGGGTTTCTCCTCTTTACCGACGCCGACACCATCACCTGTAACAATACTAAAGAGGAACTCCTCTCTCCTCACAAAATCGGCGACTTCAATCTTCTGTAAAGAGTCACATACAGTTTGAAGATCTATTGGAAGGCCTGAGGGGATGAATCATGGGAAAAAAAAAGTTGTTCCAAATAATGGAAGCAACAACGCTACGATTTCGATACTCTATTGACAGCTTTGGTTTCGATTCTTGTGAAGTGGAAGCTAATATTTTTGGAGGATCAATCGGATGGAAAAATTAGATTTTTTTTTCCATAAATTGGGTTGAATTTGGTTTTTTGTTTTGTAGTTAAATTTGGCAGCTTTTCTTTTCAAATTTTAGTTGAATTGGGTAAAAAAATTGGTTATTCAATTTAAAATCTGTGGCTCATTTGGTTTGATGGTGGTGGTGCCAACATGTTATGGTCCTGAACAGAGGGATGGTGTTTTGATGGTTCTGGACAAGCGGTATACCCTTTTTACGCGTGAGAGAGTGTGTGTTTGTGAGAGAGAGAGAGAAGTGTAAGGGACAAAGATACGAAAAGAAAGAATATATGACAAATAGGAATGGAAATTTGAGTATCAATTTGTATGTCTCATACTTCTGCATGTACATTCAATTTCATTTTTCTTATATTTCGTATGCATGTGTGTCGAGAGAGAGAGAGAGAGAGAGGTGTCTCTGTGAGTGATAAAGGCAGAAAATAGTAGGAAGTAAAGGGAGAGAGAGCGAGAGACAGAGAGAGATGTCTCTGTGAGGGATAAAGGCAAAAAATAGTAGGAAGGAAAGGGAGAGAGAGAGAGAGCGAGAGAGAGAGGTCTCTCTGAGGGATAAAGGCAAAAAACCGTAGAAAGAAAGGGAGAAAGATAGGGTAAAAAATAGTTAATAGCATTTTTTCATGGAAAAATTTGTAATATTATAAAATTGAGTAATGTAACATCAACTTAAAAAGTAGACTTGATAATAATCTCAATAATTGATTTCACTGTGAGTCCCAATAAATATTGAAATCCATCACTTATTTAATAGTTGAGATTATTAAGTATAATTTTTAAGTTTATCTAGCATTCGATTATCTGATAATTGATTATATAATATATGATCATAAAGAGTGAGTAACTAATAAGATAAACATAAATATAATCACTTATGCTTATATCTATATAATAAAGTAATTTACGATTCAAATTTTAAAAAATAAACAAAATAATTTTTCCTATTTACAGTTGAGATCGTTTTAAATTTTATTTTAAAGTTGATCTAACGGCTAATATCAACACCCTAAATTTAATAGGAAAAATATGAGCGGAAGAGTGTGTTTGAAATAACTTTTTAAGAGTACTTTTAGAAATTATTTCTTATAAATACTTTTAAAAAAAAATAGTATTCGAAACTACCCCGCCATTACCTCTACCACCGCCATCACTGCCACCACTACCACTGCTGCCACCGCCACCACCGCCACCCGCCTTCTCTACCACCGCCCTCACCCACCTCCCCTGCCCCCGCCACCCCCACCTCCCTCGCCCTCGACGCCACCACCGTCTCCACGACTATTTATGTTCATATTGGTATTTATAAACATATAAATATAAATATATTTATTGTTTATCATTTTTTTAGTATTATGTGCCTTCAGCACAAATAATAACTAGTTGTTCAATATCTAAGAATCTTATCACATGTCTAATAAATCTATTTGCGGTACTTTATCACAATTTCAATTCATTTCTTATACAATATGAGATTCTCATATATGATTTCTCACGAATAATTTACATCTAAAATTAAACTTAATTTAAAAACTAATGGTGCGTTTGGTAATATTTTTGTTTTTATATGTTTTTTTATAATAAAAATTAAAATTATAAAACATGTTTGATAATTTTTTATATTTAAAAAATTATACAAACAAAAACAAAAAAACATGTTTGACATTATATATTTTGGATAATATTTAATTTGTGTTATTTTGATTAATATTTAAACACAAATTTGTCTTGAATTCATTGCACAATTTGTCTTGTTACAACAATGTCATCCACATAAACCACTCTTTCCTCTACCTCTTATCCTTTCTATTCAATTCCCATTTCCTTCAATAGTTTCTTCACTGCACCCATGCCTCTCACACTGCCATATATGCTGAATATGCATATATGCAGATCTATCAAATAACAAGAAAATTTTGATTGATAAATCTATAAATACACACACACACACACAAGTGTGTATATATATAAACACAATCTCTATATATATGTATAGACATGTTTAAAAACATATTTATATAGATTATATAGAGAAAACACAATCTATATATATATATATATAGACACGTTTCAATACATATATATACAGATTATATATAGATACACACACAGAGTTCTATACATATATATACAAATTATACATATATATATATATATATATATATACACACACACACAGAGTAAAGATGAAAACCCGGTTCTATACACACTGACAAAAACACACACATCCATTCACACCCAAATCCAACCAAATATAATAGATCTAGGGCTAAATATACACTCATATACATATCTACGCATGTACTATATGTATATAACAAACGCAAATTTAAAAATTTGATTCCATAAAGAGGAGTTACAAAGAGAAAGAGTGAAATCTGACCTTGAAAGAGATATTGATGAAGATGGAGTGTTGGCTTGTGAGATCTGAGAGCTCTTTCGTCGTTGGTGCCGTGAGAGAATGAGAGCGATGAACCAGAGAGAGAGAGAGAGAAGGAGGAGGTTAAAAGGGATAAATAATGCTTTTATAGCTGGAATAAAAAACCCCTTTTTGCTACTAATGGGATTCGAAAGGTAGACCTCATTAATTAGTTCCAAGGGATATGCGTGTTTGCATTTTCGCATGTTTTTAAAAACACTTATTTTCATATTTATAAAATTTAGGATTGTTTACAAAACAAACCAGTCAAAAAAAAAAAAACACTCTCTAAACATGTTATCGTTTTTTTTTTTTGGCAAAAAGTGAAAAAAAAAAAACATAAACATACCATTACCAAACGGTATCTTAATTTGTTGGGAAAAAAACCTAAAAACTTAATACTTGGTTCATCCAATGTACATGATTCTCGCTTTGTCATTTTTTTATTATTATTATTGATTTGAAACTTAACCCTGATACATTATTTCAATATCTAAATTGCTAAATTAATCATAAGAAAATCCCTAAAATCTCCGAATACAAAAAGTCCTTCAATTTGAATAAACAAAGGCCATATTAGAAAGATGATGTGGATTCCAAATTGGAGATCCAATGAATCCCAAATGAACATGAGCCCTAATGAGTGGATTCCGTTAAAACAAAGACAATGGAGTTCGTTCATCCAAGAGTTTCTAAGCATTCGTTCCTCCAAAAAGAAGTAATTCCTCCATATTAATGAAATGAGTATCGTTTTCTTCTCTACAATAAGAAAAGAAGAATTACTATGCATTTGGTTGGCTAATACACAGCATGTCTAGCCAAGTGCTATCTGCAACGTGTCAATATTGATGGTCAAATTTAAGAGTGTTAATCGAAATGAGCTACGAGAGCTTAACTCAGATAAAATTCGACTCAAATTCGATTCATGTTGTAAACGAGCTAAGTTTAAATAATTCAATCTCCCAAAATTCTGTTTAGTTATATGTAAAATAATCAAACTATTCGAGTTCTGCTCGAATTTTTAATAAGTCAAGTTTAAATAATTTTTTAATTCTGTTTATAAAAACTAAATTGCCATACTCAAGTCCAAGTTCACAAATTTAGGCTCGATTTACAGCTCACTCAGGTTTCATGTTCAAGGCAGACTCCGCGTGGAGAAGATGACTCGGAAGTCTTTTTATATCATTCTTTTTTGCAAAAAACTTGACAGAGATTAACTTTCAAATCTGTCCTTCATCCACCGTGATTGGATACTGATCGGAGGATCTTCAATCGTGGCAATATTTTATAGTAAATATATTATATTTGCATGTGATTCATGCATAGCACATGCACTACAAATTCATTCGTACATCGAGTTTGTTTCAGTCAATGGTAGTAAAACAATAAGAAACAAAACGTTGCGTACACGAGGTGTGAACTCTATTACTATTACTTCTTGCTTTAGATTTGAAATTACATTATATAAACTTTTGAGATTTTTTATCTTTGGGGGTGCACATTGATACAAATTTCTATCTTTGAGAGTGTAAATTGAGATTTTTGATCTTTGGGGGTGCACATTGATACAAATTTCTATCTTTGAAGGTGCAAATTGAGATTTTTGCTCTTTGAGGGTACAAATTAAAATTTGAACTATCTTTCGGGGTGTAAAATGAGATTAACCCACTTTCTCTTAAAGTTTTTGAGCAATAGTATATGGATTTAAAAAATATACATAAAAATTAGACTTGATAATTATAATAATTAATTTTATTATGGGTCCCATTATTTATTGAAACTCACTATATATTCAATGGTTGTAATTTTTAAGTTCACGGAACTAACAAAAAATGAGAAAAAAGGGTAATTGGGATAATTATTTTTTTGTCAAATTCGTGATAGACATTAATCATTAAAAAAATTAATAACAATAATTAAAAGTGTAACGTGAAAAACACGATTGTCAAATAGGCAGCAGTGTGAGACAAAAACAATAATTGAGGGGATCATAGTTAAATTTGCCCCTTCTTGTATTATAAGTATAAATACCATCAGCCCCTCGCACAATGATAGCTTAAGCATCTACCATACAAACTTGTGTGGAGAAAAGAAATATCAAATAATTAGGTATTAGTTAATTGTAATTAAAGTAAGCAATTTGAACCTTTAGGGGTGCTTTAGTAGTTGAATATGACCTCTGGTAACTCAGAAGTGTTAGGTTTAATTCCTTCTAATACCCTCCAAAAGCTAGCCACCCTTATCTCTTTAGGTGTATATTCTAACCTAACTCAAGTTATTGGTTGTCAACTGTTAAACTCGAAAAAATTGTCGACACAAACTTAACTATTCTATAACAAAAAAAGAAAAAGTAAGCAATTTGTCAACCAACCGATCGAGATATATGCAAGTAGAGAACAACAAATAAAACATTGGATTATTCCACAATATTTCATCAGAAACATTTCAAAGATTAATGGCTAAGTGGTTATAATCGTCAAGAACAAACAACGGCCATTGTTTTCTCACTTTCTTCAACTTATTATGAACTATATACAAAGATTAGCAAAGATGAGAGAGTCAGTTATCTCCAACCAGGGGTGTTAATTAAGACAAACTACTTAGGCTCGATTCAGATAAAACTCAGTTTAAACTCAACTCGTATTCGTTTATATGTAAAATAGTCGGATTCGGCTCGGCTCGAGTTCCAAAGGATCCAAACTTAAATAAGTTTTTTAACTCATTCAAAAAAACAAACTCATTAAACTTATGCTCAAATTTATAAAACTTGAAGTGATTAACACCCCAATCCACAACAAATGTAACACAACGACGCCTCACCTCTCAAAATAATTTATAATGAAAACGTACGTCATTACTAATACGTATTCAAGTTTGGCCACTGCATTAGATCCATAGAATTGCAGGACATTTGAATATTCAAACACATCAAGACAAAGCAGGGGCAGCCTGATGTAGACTCGGGCTAGCTTAAGGCGAAAATTTGGATGATGCCTTATTAATTTTTAATATTAATAATATGTAATATTATGCAATGAACTGAATAGTTAGACAATATTTTTTAAAAATATTGTTTTTTAAAAAAATTTATTGCGATGTGAAAGTGCTAATTTAATTTTGGTTTTCAATTTTTGTTACTATATCTTTTTATCTAGGTAATACCACTGATATATTCGAGGTCTAATAGTTAACAAAACAAAAGAATAAAGATTTATTTAATTTTAAATCCAGTTATTGAAAATAAAAAACTCGAAGAATACCATATAACAAAAAATAAAAAAAAAATTGTTCAAGCACAAGACACCCGCTAGTGCACGACACTCTAGATATTGTTTTATGTTGTCATTGAAATATAAATATTTTTTAATAAAATAAATTGAAATCCTAATAAATCTCACTTGTCAAACAACTGCCAAATTAAATAAAAAATATAACAAATAGTATCATTTTCAAGTTGCCAGAAAAAGTTGGAGATAATAGAAGAAAATATTATATAATTTTTTAGAGAAGATTTAAAATATTTGAGTGAGATCATCTCTAATTCACTTTCTCTTCAATTCTTTTCTTGATACATCATTTACCATGCATTCAAACGGAACTCATTGTAATCAAGTGGATCTCACTCATTAATGGCGGAAGATGTGCCAAAAAGGAATTCAAAAAAAAAGTGTACTAGAGAGAATGTGCACTCCAAAATATTTCTCATTGGTTGTGTAAGAGACCTTAAATTGGGGAAATGAAAAAATTGGGTCTAAAAAATTTATTTTGAAAATTGGGGTTGAGTTCTCCTTAAAGGATTTATAATAAGTTTAGTCCGTCAATGAAATTTAATTGCAAATAAGTCTGTTTTTAATCTTATTAATAAGTAGTTAAATTCACTATTTTTTTTTCCAATATGATGCATGTGCCTGATCCTTTTTGATTTGATGATCCATCCATGAATGGACTTCATCTGCCCTAAAGTTCTGGATCGCCATCATCTTTAGATTTTTCATTCAGTCCCAAGCTCTGCTTGGGTTAGAATTGGCGATAAAATCAGCCACAATGTATCCCTTGATTGTAGTTCTCGACTCAAACACAATATCAAACTCTCTAAGCTCCACTGCCCACCTGACGATGCATCCTGACAGGTCGACCTTTCGAAAAAGAACTTTCAAGGGCTGATCAGTGAGCATAGCGATTTGGTGTGCGTGGAAGTAATGTTGCAGCTTCCTAGCCTAGCTCACCAAGGCAAAGCGTAAGCTTTTCCAACGGCGTGTATCTTAATTCGGCATCCAAAAGCATTTTGCTGACAAAATATACAAGGCTCAGGTTTGCACGATTGCTTCTCATCAGTGTTCCGCTTACCGCGTGCTCAGATACGACTAAGTACAATAACAAGCACTTCTCGGGGAGTGGTGTTGTTAAAATCGGTGGGGAGGCCATGTACGTTTTCAAATTAGTGAACACATCTTCGCACTCCTGACTCCATAATGCTCATTTATTTCCTTTGATCGATTGGAAGAAAGGTCTGCATTTATTTGAGGCTTGAGATATTAATCTTTCCAACACAGCTACCGTTCCCCGCTAGCCTTTACACTTCTTTCACTGTTTTGGGTGATTGAAGTTCTGTTATCGTCTTTACTTGATCGGGATTCACCTTGACTCTCCTGTGGCTAACCAGAAATCCAATGAATTTCCCAGAGCCTATCCTAAACGCACATTTCGAGGCATGGAGCTTCATTCTGTATTTCAAAGTACGTCAAAGGTGTTTCTCAAGTTAGAGCAATGATTGGTGGCCCTTCAACTCTTTACTACCATATCATTAATGTAGATCTCCATGGTGATGCCCAACATATGAGAAAACATCTTAGTCACTAGTCTCGGGTAAGTTGTTTATGCGTTCTTCAACCCAAAATGCATTACCTTATAACAATAAGTCCCTTCGGGTGTTATAAAAGAGGTTTTTTCTTGATCTTGCTCGACAAGGGGGATTTGATAATAACCCTTGTACGCATCTAAAAAACTCATTCGTTCATGGTCAGCAGTTGCGTCAACTAGTTGGTTTATATTTGGTAGAGGGAAACTATCTTTTGGGCATGCTTTGTTGACGTCGATAAAATCAACACAAACCCCTCCACTTCCTGTTCTTTTTCTTGACCACCACAATATTGGACAACCAGGTCAGATATTGAACCTCCCTAATGGTCTATAACTCCAACAAGCGTGCTACTTGTTCCTTTACCGCTTCCTGGTGTTGTGGTGCCGACCTCCTAAGCTTCTGTTTCACTAGCTTAAAGCTAGGGTCAACATTTAATTGATGACATGCCACCTTGGACGGGGCGCCAGACATTTATGTTGCACAAGGTTGAGAGAAACGCCCAAAAGAAAATACTTCTCTTTATCCTTGTCTAAAGGTAATTTAGACAAGTCTTCTATAGTTCAGTTGATCGACTCCTCTTTGCCTAAGGGTACTTTAGACAAATCCTCGACAGTTCGGTCAGGTGGGGTGTTTTTGTCTAAAGGTACTTTAGACAAGTCCTTGATAGTTCGGTCGATTGGTATCTCTACTCGATCTAAAGGTACCCTAGCCAAATTTTCTACGATTTGGTCAGTCATCTCCTGTTCCATTCCTAAAGGTACTTTAGGCTCGACCTTGATAGTTTGGTCGGTCATATCCTCATCCATGTCGACTGACTTATCGTGGTTTGGTTGCTATTTCTAAGTTTTAGGGGTTGAGCCCCTGCCTCCCCCATCTCTATCATCTCTTCCCTTTACCAAATCTAGTAAATAAGTTCTCAAACTTACCTGGTCTTCTTGAATATTCACTATTCCCTCTGTCGAGGGAAATCTGAGCATTTGGTGGTATGTCGATGATACTACCTTCATCTCGTGTAACTAAGTTCAAACCATAATAGCATTGTATGCCAAGGTCGTCTCTAAATTCGGTCATGACCCCAACAAGGCCAGTTTTCACCAAAAGTGTGATTTTTCCCTTGAGGAGGATAGTTTTTTCTGTTGAAGCCGACCAAAGGGTTATTAGTCGGCATGAGATCCTCTTATTTGAGCCCGAGCTTATGAAAGAGGTCCATGTATATGATCTCAAAGAAGCTTCCTAGATTGATTAATACTCTCTTCACATGATAGTTTGCGATTCGGAGGGTAACCACCAAATCGTCATTGTACGGCTGATGTTTCCCGATCAAATCGTGTTCAGAGAAACAGATAGTCTCGGCTACCTCTTCTAACTTCATGCTCTTATTCTTGACTTTGGGGGGATAATCTCAGATGATAAACTTCCCTCTCCTTGGCCACTCCCTGGATGTTCGCCCTAGCAGTGTTATATGTTGCCATTTGGAAATTTGTTGCAGCGTGGATCACATCGATCACACCTGCTGCATTGGTTTGGTCCCCTTGAAGTTTGAATCTTCCACCATTAGCTCTATCGCCTCCATTCTCTATGAACTGTGCAAGATGCCCCGCATGGACCAACTCCTCCAAAAGCTACTTTAGTGACCAGCAGTTCTCGATCATTTGTCCCACATCCTGATGATAGGAGCATCTGAAATTAGGGTTCCTTTTGGAAGGGTCTTCTGTAATCTTGTTAGGCCACTTGAAATATGGCTTTTCCTTGATCTAAGTTAATATCTTATATATTGGCTCCTTGAACACCATCTTTTTACGAAAGGGGATTTCGAGGGAAACTCCTCATTCTCTTTCTTCCTCTTAGCATCTCTATTTAGCTCATCTTGTTTATTTCGGACGAATGGCCTTCTATCTGACTGCTCCTTTCCCACGTCTCTAGACAGGTCGTTGTCAACTTTTGTGTATTTCTCAATTCTTGTCATTAGCTCTTCTATGTCCACGGTAGATCTTCTAGTAAGGGATTGGTACAAGGGGTTCTCTTTTGGCAATCTTATCTTGAAGGAAGTCATGACAATCTCTGGGTTACAGGCTTCAATTTCATTCATTGTCTCCCAATAATGGTGAATATATTCTCTCAAAAGTTTCGGTATTTTTTTTCTTCAGTGTCAACAGCGCCCCAACATCTTTGGGTTGTTTACTTCTTGTGATAAATCGAGCTGTGAATTGCTCGGCAAGTTGTGTCCATCCATCTACCGAGCCCCTCGACAGAGTATCGAACCACTTCATAGCCGACTCTCCGAGGCTGTTGGGAAAAATGGTGTAGAGCAATGGTTTATTCTTCTGATAGATAGTCATAAGTTGTCTATAATGTCGGATGTGGGAAGTTGGATCTGTCTTTTCGTCATATAATTTAAAGCTCAGGACTGTAAATTTACTCGGGATCTGACCCTTTTCAATCCACCTAGTGAAGGGGGAAAACTCCGTACCGTCTCCGTATTCCTCCATGGCTCTTCGAGCTAGGTCCCTAGCCAGTTTATGCTCTGGTCTCCTTAGTCAATTTTTAAGCTCTTCAGTTATGAATTGCTTCCAGGAGTCCTTATCCCATCTTTTCTACTTATACTCCTCTTCATCGGCGTTCTCCCTTTCACTTTGTTTTTTTTCTGGGCTCTCCCATCGATCTTCTTGGCCACGTTTCTCTTTCTCGGTCATTTCCCTCAGTTTGTGCTTTAATTCTTCATTTTTCTTTCTCAAATCTCTCTCTTTGACATAGGATTTCTTGAACATCCTATCATGCGCGTCCAATCGGTCTTGCACGGACAAAACCAACTTCGCTAGAGTAGGGTTCTCCCCCTTGATACGGAGGGATTCGCCCTGATTAGCATCAGGTTGAGCCTGGTGCTTATATGGCTTGTAGCTTGCTGACGACAACTCGTCAGCTTTTTCCCACATTCATCCTGATGTCACTATCGGATGGGAATGATACCTTCTAGTTTGGGTCAAAATCCTGCGATTCAGTACTGCCTACAGGTGACCCGATAACACTCTTTAGTTTTGGCATTGCCTTCTTGTTCGACTTGATGAATGAATGATGTCCTGCTACAAGAATGAATGAATAATGTCTCTTGAACTCGATCTCCAAGTCTTTTCCTCGTACCCTCATGTAAGATTATTTAAAGTTATTATACGTATCGTAAATGGAGCACCCCCCCCCCCCCTTCTTTTTCAATTTATATTAGAGAAACTAGAGTATTTTAGCCAAAAGAGAACTCCTCATACATTTTATTTTGTGCGAACCAAACATCAAGTTTTGCACCAACCTTATCCTATCCGCTCTAACCCATCCTTCTTATCCTCTTTTGAAAGGCTGAACAAGATAGTAACTGTTTATTCAATTCAATATTATCCCGCGGACCAAACGGTTCCTTTAAGAATAAATATACGGTACAGAGTTTTCACATTTCAGTATTATTTTAAATTATTGATAGCCATTGCTAGTAAAAACAATATAATTAAGAATTAAATTTTAGATGTGACAATATATAAGTCTATAGCATAACAAAATGCATCTGACCGTCAATTTTATTTCAGATGATTTACAATTATTAATTAATAAAATAATAAAACTAATAAAATTTTACACTTTACAAATTTTTAGGAGATAAAAAAGTAAATATATTCGGTACCAAAAAAAAATATATTTTGGTATCGTAATGGGACCCTATATTACTGGACAAAAAAAAAGGTATAAATACCAAATTACCAATATGGTGTTCTTGTGTCAAACGTTTACCGTCTACATTTTATTCCACGTTTATATAAAGATTGCTTACGTCTGCCTGTTCTCGTCACCAACCCACCACGAAAGTGATATCATTTATTTTGCATTAATTACATATTCATCCAAACTGTTGGGATGAGGGTACCGTGTCCAAATGAAATTTTAATTTGAATAATTTGTATTTATTAATTTATAAAAATTTAAAGTAAGAAAGTTTTACATGTATAAGATATTCATTAAAAAATAGTGAAAATATAAATTTATATATATACTCGTGATTAAGCTCAATTACATCAATTTTTTTTTTTGTGTAGGTAGTAGGTATTTGCCCTAATAGAACTCTTTGCCTTGTGAAATCTTTGTATTTTTGAGGTCAAAGATTTCAATTCAAGTTCCCTGGGCGACAAAAAACATGATTCGTTAGTAAAACGAACACAAATTTTTGGTATGAATTCGAATCCTTATTGAAACACAAATTTTTATTTAAGTAATGCATGAGTTTAGGGACCAGTTTATGCATACATGATTTGCCCTCGATTTTATTCAAACTCACGAGTCCAAACGACATAAATTCACTTCTAATCGCCAAAAAAATACTAGAGATTTTCCCCGTTTACCCAAAAAAAAAAACTATGCATTGGCGAGATTAAACTAATGTTTAAAGGTGCACATCCACTCGGCTCAATTTGTCAACAATTAACTCTTGGTTCAGGACAGGATCTAAGTCTTAGGTTGAGAGAGGTATAAATCAACAAGTCTTTAGAAGTTATAACACAATAAGAGAACAAAATCCATAGTTATTTTGTTTAAAACATGAGAATAGGACCCCAAAAAAAAACACACACAAAATAATATGGTTCTCGGTTTATTATTGACTATTTTTTTTTATTACTCTGTATCTTCAAATACAAAAAATAATTAATTCTATTATATGTCTGATAAATCTATTCATGATATTTTAACACCCTTTTAATTCTTTTTCTTATCTGATATGAGATTAATTCTCACATATGATTTCTCAAGAATAATACACGCGACACAAACACAACTCAACATATAAACAAAATATGTTCGGAAAAACACCTAAAACCTTAACACTGAGTTCATCCAATGTATATTATTTTTTTTTTGTTACTTTGTTTTATTATTGATGTGAAACTTAACCCTCACACATTATTTCAATGTCTAAATTGCAAAATTAATCATAAAAGAAATCTCTAACGATGTGTTTGGTATGAAAAAAAAAATTGGTGAATAAAAAAAAACTGAAAAAAAAGAGGAGAGAGAAAAATATTTACCTGCTTTTTATCCATGCTACCAAACCGACCATAGTATGTTGCAAAACAACTGTCCTTCACTTTGAATAGCACAAGCTCGGATAAACAACAATCAAATACCTCTTTATTTTGCTACCTAGGGAAGGCTTGTTCTTCAGATTGTTTTCTTATTCAATTCACAGCCTGTCTAAGTCTATCTCTTTCTGCCACGTGTCAATATCAACGGTCAATTTTCATCTTCCAGCCAGAATCCGCGTGGAGAAGTTGACTCTGAAGTCTTTTTAAATCCTTTTTTTTGGGTAAAAAACTAGAGAGAAAATGACATTCAAATGGCCTGCATCCACCGTGATATGATACTGACCGTAGGATCTTCAATCACGGCAATATTTTTGTAGTAAATACATTATATACATGCACGTGATGCATTCAATACACATGCACAAATTCGCACACTCAGTCAAGGGTAGTAAAAACAACAAGAAATAAAAGTATGAGTACACGAGGTGTGAACTCTCTTACTATACTTCTTGTGTTAGATTTAAAATTACCTTTTATAAAATTACACGGTTTTGATCTAAAACATTAGATTATTCCACAATATTTCATCAGCGACATTTTTGTCTAATCACCGTATGACCACCATGTTCATGTTTAATGCAGAGACAGGAAGAGTACAAACAAGACAAATGATCATCGAGTATGGAATCCTAGAATATCAAAGATTAATGGCTAAGCGGTTATAATGGTCAAGGTCCAAGGAAGAAATGATGGTCATTGTTTCTACACAAAGCACTCTATGTGCCCGGGGTCCATGACTTGGGTGGATTGTGGGTAATGTTGAAAATTGGTTGTGTTAGATAGATTCTATGTTTATTTAAGTTTTATAATACAGAATTTATTCAATTCATATCTTATGAACTATACAAAGATTAGCTACCATGAGAGAGACAGCCCTGTTCCCTACAAGTGGAAAACAAAGACCCCTCACCTCTCAAATTAATTTATAATGAAAACGTCATTGCTAATACTTATTCAAGTTTGGCCACTAAATTAGACCAATAGAATTGCAGGACATTTTAATAGTCAAAGACATTAAGACAAATCAAGGGCGGCGCTAGATGTAGTCGTTAATGTACCATTAATATGTAATGATTTGAATATTAGACATTATCTATATAATAAAGTAGCTTATAATTCAAAATTTAAAAAATAAACAAAATGACTTTTGTTTTTCACGGTTCAGATCGTTTTAAATTTTATTTTAAAGTTAATCTAACGGTTAATATTAACACCCTAAATTTAAAAAGAAAAATAGACCCCTAAATGTGTGTTTAGAGTAACTTTTTAAAAGTATTTTTAGAAATTATTTTAAGTCGGTGACTACAAATTCATTATTAAACGATCAATTCATACCCTACGTTTTACCCACCTATCACACATAAGTGGAATTGAAAGAATTTGGTGTAAATTTGAACAACAATTACATACAAAAATAATTTTAATTTTTTATTTGGCTCAAAAATTGAAATTCATAGATAATGATAGTTTAAACTATATTACCTTGGACTACAATATATCTTAAAATATAATAGTTTTTCTAATATTGATGGTTTAAATTTGTTTTAGAACTAAGAGTTTTAAAAGATGTTGAGTTATATAACATGACTAAATTCGACTCCGAACACATCTATTGCTTACAAAGTAGAACTAATAAGATATGTCACAGTTGTTTTCGCACAATGATTTTTTCAAAATTAAAAATTTTAAAATCTTATATAAGATGAACTATAACTAAAGAAAGATGAACTTATATAAATATTTACTCAGTAAATTTGCAAAGGAAAAAACAAGAAGAATTGACTGCAAACAAGAATAAATACTTAATATTCAAAAATTAAAAAAAAACATTATTTAAAGACGACCTTTTAAATCAAATTGTCGTAAGTCAACCTGGCTTATCCTCCGTAATGAATATGAATACATTTATGCATAGGCTTATCTATTCAAAGATTACAAACATATTTAACAACATCCCATTCCCTGAACACATGCACTCTTTTCTTGATTTCGTGTAGAACGTGAAGGAACTCTCCTCGTTCTTTCTGCCTCTTTGAAATCACTAGGTGGTCTATCTGGTTGCAGTTGCAGTTGAATTTTTTATCCTAAAATTGAGGATTCGAGTGTTAGAGTTTATATTGAAAATCGGTGATTGACCGCTATGTAAACTTAATTAGATTCATAATTGAGAGATATAACGGGCGTGATCAAGATTCTCGTAATTCCACCGATGAAAATCAATGATAGTCTCAGGAGTCCACCGCTACTATTTTAATCAGAAAAAAAAAAACAAAAAGAAAGAGGCAGTTAAAGCCATGTTCGTGGTACCTTCTCAAAGGGACCCACGTCAGTAAACACGTTTGGATTTTCAGGCCATATAGCAGTAGTATATATAGAACTGAGCTCTATAAAAGCTTTTCTTCAACCATTAAGTGAGCTATCTTGTAAGTGAAGAGCAGATCAAGGAAAGATACACAGAAAATGGTGAGAAGTCCTTTCTTTGACAAGAATGGATTGAAGAAAGGTTCATGGAGTGATGAAGAAGATAATAAGCTGAGAGCTTATATCCAAAAATATGGCCATTGGAACTGGCGTCAACTCCCCAAGCACGCAGGTACAATCTTTTTTGTATTCGTCTTCGTCTTTCTGTCTCTTAATTAAGTTTTTCTGGTGGGTACTCATTAAGCAGATAGCAATGAAAGTAAATCATTGTTTGTTAATGGGAGTGATCCCTTCTCAGATCATCCATGAAATTCGTGTTATTTGCCCAAAAGTACATTAAATCAATGAACAAGCAGGTATTGCAAACATATATAAACCATAGGGTAAAAAGAGATCTACTAGAGGCACTGATTATTGTTCCACTATTACTACAGATTTCCCCTTGAACAGTGAATGAATTGTCTTCACAGGTTTAAAAGCTAACATCTAAGCTAATTACTCGGCAGAAACTGATGTCTTCCAATTTTGATTTTCAAGGAAACTAATTGCCTGTAACAGAAACGGTTTTCACTTTACTGGCTATTATTATCTTTTGTGAAAGCCCAATAACAGATGCAAAATGAAAACTGAAGTTAGGGTTGTGAGATTTAGTAGTGTTCTTCATTTAGATGGAATCTGATTATTATTTTTCCTTCGGTAGCTAGTTAGATAAATTTTATTTCCAAAAGATGGAATCTGATTTGGTGGTATAATTTTAGGTCTTTCTCGATGTGGGAAGAGTTGCAGATTAAGATGGGTGAATTACTTGCGACCTAATGTGAAACATGGGAACTATAGCAAAGAAGAGGAAGATATGATCATGAAATTACATGACAAACATGGAAACAAGTAAGAACTTCTTTTGACTTCTACCCTAATTTAGAACAATGTATTTTTCTTATCAGGCTTTTAACATTCGATTTCATCATTGAACCAAGTGCACCAAATTTTTTGTTTTGGCAAGTAAAGCTTTTTATTTTTTAAATTATTCCATATCGGGGCAAGTTTTATTCATGATTCAAAATTACAAAGAAATTGGGGGACATAAACCTGACCCCTTTAATAGAAAAAGGAATTACATAGGAAGCAAAATAAACAAACTTAATTTGTTTTGGTAAGTAATAAGTTTTATTTCTGAAAAAGAGGAAGTTACAACAAAGATCAGAACAAGTACAGAAAGAGAACAACAAACAATCTTAAGAGTTTTAAGAATTGTTCAACACACAAACTTACTTACTTCACTAATAACACAATAATCTCACAGCCCGAGAGATTAGAGTAAAAACACAACGCATAACTACAACAATTTAACAAGACTTTTGAGTTATATTTGACAAAAGTGTTGGTGTAGGCAAGAATCCAGACCAAATCCTGTAATAAATAGGCGCAAATGCAAATGTTAGAACAAATAGTAGTTGTGATTATGAACGTTGTTTCTCTTGTGATTGTTAACTTAAGGGTTTTGATTGTGGACTTAATGGTATAGTGTGACTTCATGTTTCTAACATTTTATGTTTTTCTCAATTACAGATGGTCAGTCATTGCAACACATTTACCAGGAAGAACAGACAATGATATAAAAAACTACTGGCACACTCGTCTTAAGAGACGTGTGAAACCAAATCCAATGTCTGAAGTAACTGCTGAATCAAGTGTATCTTCTCAACCTGAAGCAAATCAGAAAGAGAAATTTCATGAAACTTCCCTAAGTGAAGGCAACAAGGAGAGAGAATCGAAACTCGAAAATGATGTTGATGATGCTACATCTCACCATCCTTTGGAAAGCACCCCTATATCCACAAATTTAAGAAGCACCACTTTGGCTACGGAAGATAGGATTTCCTTCCATTCACTGGAATTTTTCGCCGACCCACTTGGAAATTTCTGGAGTGAACCCTTTTTGGTTGACACGTTCTACGACCAACATTATTACTCACCATCTTCAACAGAGGGAGGGTATATGCATCCATACATGTTTTACAACAATGATGATATTAGTTATTTCGAACAATTGATGCTGTAATGCCCATATATGGCGTGTTTTTGTGTTAGATGTATAAGTTGTGTCTAAGAGATTGTCAGAACCTTATCCAAGAATGTAGAATGCACCACACTAAAAGAAATAAGTGTGCAGATCTTGTGATTCACCCTCTTTTATGTTTGCTTGCATTAACGTGTTCTGAATATTCTTGGCTGGGGGGCGGGGAGAGAGACAGTGAGTGCGTGTGTGTGTGTGTGTGTTTGGGCAAAGAAAGAATCAACTAGGTAAGAACTAAGATTCCATGTTATTTGGTTCTGCACAAAGTTGGTGTTGCCTAGGTTAGATTCTTTCCCATGTTTATGGACAATCAAAACTTCTGATTCAATTCATTTGCATAGAAAACTTCTCAAGTAAGTAGTTTTAAAAATGACCAATGCTATTGATATCGAATATGGGGGATTTAATGTGAGGACCCTATTCATTGTGGTTATTAGACCAGCAAAAAATTATAGCAACAAATGAAGTCCACTGTCAATGCATTCCCAATTAGATACAAAGAGTCTGAATGTTTAAAACAGAGTTGTGTGCAAAATGACCGTTACTCCAATCTCATTCGGGACCAATGTAAATTAAAAAAATACTCACAATTGTAACCAGAGTACGGGACACTAGTAATTTATACTCTTACGATTTTTGATTTAAAATATGTTATATATTCAAATTTTGGAGAGAGTGAATAAAAAAAAATTCTTGCGTCTATTTCTGTTTCTGTTTCTGCTATCTAACATTCACTATACCCCGCAGCCAATACACAATTACCAGTGTTGTTACACTAACTGTAAAGATTTGTTTGAATCCATGTTCCAATGTCCAAATTAAAGAGCCAATAAAACCATACCCATCTGAACAATCTGAGAAAGAATGGACAGTCTAGGCTGTTGAAAGTCCATGGTTTTTTTTATTCCTCTTTTCTGCAAGTAGTGTAATAAAATGGGGGTAATGCTAGACTGAGGACTTACAATCATTAAATCTAACTGTTGTGGCCAGGAGAATGGGCATTATTTTATACAAGTCTTAAAATATACACCACATGGCTGGCAGTGCCACTGAAAAATTTCTCAATCTTTTTTTGATTGCATATTTCTTTTCCAATTATCGACATTTAACTGCACATGAGATTTTATTTGGAGACCTAATTTGAGAACTTAATGATGTGGTTTTAATACAACAATTGGATTAGTTGTGAGTTTCAATCTTAAATGAAGCCTACAACCAATCCAATGGTTGTATTGAATTAGGTCCCTAGATAAGATCTTCAAATTAGGTCCAAATAACATTTTTCTTAATGAAACCACGTGTTTCCTAATTCCAAATATCTGACGTGGACCTTGTCAAAAAGAAAAGAAATCCTTCTAAATTATGCAGTTAAATAATTGGCGTAAATTTATATTAAATAATTTGTTTGAATAATTCTTTGGATGTTGTTTAAACAATTATTTATTTATATAATTGGCATTATAATAAGAGTAATACTATTTTGACTTAAAAATCTGACATAATTTGCTGACATAATGATGTGTCTTTAATAAAATTATTAGATCAATACCAAATTTCAATATTTGATAGGCTTCATAGTCAATCCATAAATCAAAATAAATTAGATTAATAAATTAAATTTCAATAACATGAATCATATAATAATCGCTTGTATTTGTAGTACCGAGTCAAATATGGCAGTTGTGAGAAGAAATGGAATGCAGCTAAATCATTGCAGTGTAAATTTCTCTTAATCAATCAATTCATTAGTTTTTTATTGGGCTGATACACCACGTGATTAGGAGTGTTCGATGGCCGGATTGTCCAAGGATGGCTCAAAAAAAAATAGGCTTGAAATTAGATAAACTTGAAAATTGATTCATGGCAAGCCAAATATCCTTCGAGAGAAGGCTTGGATTTATCCCAAACACATTATTCGGCCCAATAACCTGCCCGCAAAACCTGTTAATACTCGGCCTAAGAACTCGCCTAGCACAATCCAATGGGGTTGTCCATCCCATCAAGTCAAAACATGGAAATAAGTTCTTCAATGCTGCAGTTTTAGAAATTTAGATATTATCAATAATAAATTTTTTTTTATGTATTAAACATGTACGCTTTAAAAGATAAAATTGTACAAATGATAGATATGTGGGTAAATGTTAACCTAATTGGAATGTGTTCATTTTATTGTGATACAATTCCCCCAATATTTATAAATAAAATTAATTATTATTTACTTTTTGTCAATTTTGACTATAATTTTAATTTAAAAATATAATTTATAAAAAAATTAAGTTACAAAAATAATCATTATTTTCAAATAAAGTTATACATAAAAAGCTCGTCTAGTAGGCCTGTTAGGCCCTCCCAACAGGCCTGCCCGCAAGGCCTGCCCAATGAATTACGAGTTGGGCTGCGAATACTCTATACCTATTCGACGTCTAGGCCCGCCTAGTAATTCACACGAATAAAGATTTGGACCTATCGTACTCTAAACCAACTCGAAACATAAGCCAAAAATAATTTTATGGGCCGAGCCCAGCCAGGTCCATGAATACCCCACATGTGGTCTAACCGTGAGAACCAATATTACCCTTAGAAGAAAAATGCTTCAATCATTGATAGGGTGCAACTCGGATGGGTTGGGCGGGTTGGACAGTCAACTCTAACTCAATCCTAAATGTATAATCTTTAATTATAACCCTACCTCGGGTTGAGAAACTCAACTCGAACACTACCCGAGTTTAATTCGGGTGGCTCGGGTTAATGATTTCAGGTTATTTTATTGGTTGATTTCAGGTTGCTTCTAGGAATGGCAGTGGACCGGAGGAAAATAGGTATTCGTCTAAACCCACCCCGTTTGGACTGGGGATAAATTATATGTATTGGACGATGGACATATACAAGAATACCTGTATAAACCCCGTACGGGGATGAAAGCGGGGATGAACTTACCCTTATCCCCGCCCCGCCCCCGCTACCCATTATATATACTTAAATAAAAATACTCTCAAGTCCTAATTAAACATATTTACTGTAATTACGTATGATAATTAAACTAACAAGTGGCAATACTATGTGGTAATCTTATCAACTTTTTTCTTTGATTGTTCTGTTTTCTATTTGTGCTCATTGATTGAAACTGTTAGGAGTTTGGATTGACCATGCTCTAAAAACAGATAAGAGAAAGTAAGATAGTTTTGCATTTTCATCGTGGGTAGAAATATTGTTAATGGAGGTTGATGAATTTCTCTACTAGAGTGAACTAAGAAATAGAGAGAATTATTGAATTAGCGAAATTTTTATTTTTTATTTTTTAACACTTTATAGCTATAATATAAATTGTAATAAGAAAAATTCTTCTAGGAAACTTTAAGTATAGTGCTATCGTTTTCTTAGTTTAATTTTATATTCATTTTCTTCATTTTTCTCTAATAGTTCGTTTCTCTTTTTGTGGTCTAATAACACTTTAAATAGAATATTATATTGTTTTGACTTTTACATTTTGCAATCTACATTATGTTGTATTAGATTATGTTAGATTATTTAAAATGTTGTTGGATTATTTAAAATATTAAATTTATTTAAAATTTTGAATTATGTTAGTTGGGTTTGGGCGGGTACGGGGGAAGCGGGGACGAGGATGGGGATTATAAATTTATCCGTGGAGGGGGATGAGGATGAAAATTATATCCGTTAACGTACAGGGATGAAGACTACACTCCCCGCCCCCGCTTCAATCCATTGACATCCCTAGTTGCTTCAATCAAGTTTTTAACATAAAAATCATAATATTAAGAACTCAATATTAGAGATAATACAACTACAATCATATAGAAATATAGAATTCACTGCTTAAACAAAATCCTTGAACAACCAAAATCTTTGAGAGAGACTGAGAGTGAGTGAGGGTCTAAAGGGAGGCACACACTTGAGTTGAGATTAACCCTAAGATAAAATTGTATTTATAGAGTATTAATTCGGGTTGAACTCAATTATTAAATCGGGTTGAGCCCGATTTTAATATCCGGGTTCAATCCGTGAACTCGATGGCCAACCCTAGGTCTACCCAAATTGAATTCGAGTTGAAATTTTTTGACCAAAATTGAATTCGAGTTGAAATTATTTAATCCAAATTCAAGTTCAACTCAAGTATTAAAAATCTTAGCCAAATCCTAATTTTTTGGGTTGGGCTCAGGTTAAAATTAGATTAGTCCGCCCATTTTACACCTCTAATCAGGGACGGAGTCAACACTATGATTAGGTTTCTCCTCTTCACCGACGCCGACACCATCACCTGTAACAACACTAAGGAGGAACTCCTCTCTCTTGGGCGGCCTGAGGGGATGAATCATCAGAAAGAATTTGAAGTTGTTCCAATTAATGGAAGGAAAAACGCTACCATCGATTTCGATAGATTACATTGGTGGCTTTGGTTCCCAATGTTCTTGGAGGATCAGTCGGATGGAAAAATTAGATTTTTTTTCTCCAAATTGGATTGAATTTGGTTTTTTATTTTGTAGTTAAATTTGGCAGCTTTTCTCTTCAAATTTTAGTTTAATTGGGTGGTTGATGAAATCCTTGAAGTTGATGTTTAGAATTGGGTAAAAAATTGGTTATTCAATTTAAAAATCTGTGACTCACTTGGTTTGAATGGTGGTGGTGCTAACATGTGTTATGGTCCTGCACAGAGGGGGTGGAGTTTTGATGGCTCTGGACAAGCGGTGGTGGTGATAGGATGTTGTTTTTGGGTTATAAATGCTGACTATATACCCTTTTTACGCGTGAGAGAGAGAGAGTGTAGGAAGAAAAGGGATGAAAGAGGGTGAAAAGTGTGTGTTTTTGAGTGTGTGAGAGAGAGAAAGATAGAGAGATAAAAAAAGAGTAGGAAGCAAAGGGATGAAAGAGGGTGAAAAATATTTAATAGCTTTTTTTTCATGGAAAATTTTTCATTATAAAATTTGTGAACTTTTGGGTAATTCACAGTCTCTCAAGCCTAGCTTTTTCACCCCCTCCCATAAAAAAAAAAGAAGCAGCAGAGCTCTTTCTGCAACGTGTAAATATTGACGGCCAATTTTCATTTTCAAGGAAGACTCCGCGTGGAGAAGATGACTGGGAAGTCTTTTTATATCCTTTTTTTAGCAAAAAACTTGACAGAAGTTGACTTTCAAATCTGTCCTTCATCCACCATGATTGGATACTGATCGTAGGATCTTCAATCATGGCAACATTTTATAGTAAATATATTATATATGCATGTGATTCATGCATAGCACATGCAGTACTACAAATTCATTACCGTGTTTGTTTGAACAGTCAATGGTAGTAAAACGATAAGAAACAAAACTTTGGGTACACGACGTGTGAACTCTCTTACTGTACTTCTTGTTTTAGATTTAAAATTAACTCATAGACTTCTCTTGAACTTTTTAAATTGGTTTCATATTGTCCCAAGGCAACTCAACCATGTTTTAGATAAAAAAAATAATCACGTGACATAATAAACACAATTTGAGGGTAATTGAAAAAATTATTTTCTATTAAATTTATGACAGACGAACGGTAATTGAAATTGTAATGTGAAAAACAAGATTGTCAAAGAGACATTGTGGGACAAAGAATACATCAGAAAGATATTGGTTTTTTCCACAATATTTCATCAGAAACATTTTTGTCTAACAGCCCTTCCTTGGAAATAGATTGAACATATGACCATCATGTTCATGTTTAATACATAGACAGGAAGAGTACAAGCAAGACAAATGAGTTTGAGTATGGAATCATAGTATTCCAAAGATTAATGGCTAAGTGGTTATAATCGTCAAGAAGAGATGACGGCCATTGTTTCCAGACCATGTCTGTCTGTTAAACTTATTATGAACTATATATATACCCAGATTAGCACAGATGAGAGAGAGACACCTATCCCCAACCAATGTAAGACAACAACGCCTCACCTCTCAAATTAATTTATAATGAAAACGTACGTCATTACTAATACGTATTCAAGTGTGGCCACTGCATTAGATCTATAAAATTGCAGGACATTTGAATATTTAAAGACATAAAGACAAAGTAGGGTCAGCCAGATGTAGACTGGGGCCTTAATTTTAATTAATATTAATTTTTAATATAATAATATGTAATATTATGTAACGAACTGAATATTTAGGCAGTGTTTTTAAAAATATTATTTTTTAAAATTTATTGCTATGTGAAAGTGCTAGAATTTTTGCTACTATATCTTTTTATCTAGGTAATATTACTGATCTATTCATTTGATTTTATATTTGTTGCAATTATTGAAAATAAAAAACTCTTGAAGTGAACCCTTTTTACTAATTTTCGGAGTGAACCGTTTTTGGTAGACACATTCTACGACCAAAATTATTGATCACCACCTTCAACCGAGGGAGGTTTTATGCCACCATACATGTTTTTTACAACAATGATGATATTAGTTTTTTCGATCATTCGATACAGTAATGTTTCGATCTTGCGATTCAGCCTCTATTATTATGTTTTCTTGCACT
>CAUOFW020003446.1:0-37297 GCA_963454935.2 Ilex paraguariensis
GTATGCCTTGGAGATTCTCTCTAACAGTGGTCACTTGGGCGCTAAACCCACTTCCTTTTTCATGCAGCAAAATTAAAACTTATTAACACTACCGATGATCTTCTCCTGATTCAGGCTCTTATCGTCTACTGGTGGGTCATTTAATCTACCTCACCATCACTTGCCCTGACATTGTTTTACCCGATGAACATTCTTAGTCAGTTCATACACCAGCCCTGGACCACTCATTTGAATGTTGTTGTTCGTGTTCTTCGTTACGTTACATAAAGAGCTTCCCTAGATAAGGCTTCCTTTTCTCTTCTACCAGCACTCTGCATGTCGCTACCTACACTGATTCGATTGGGTAAGTTTTCCCTTGTCTCAGCACTCTAATATTGGCTACTTCATTCGCCTTAGCAACAATCCCATTTCTTGGCAGACCAAGAAGCAAGCTACTGTAACTCGTTCCTCTACTGAAGTAGAATATAGGTCATGACTATCACCACATGTGAGCTAGTATGGCTTCGGAAGCTTCTCCACGATCTTGGTGTCCTTCATCCTCGTCCAATGACCCTTCATTGTGATAATCATTCTCACTCTCTATATCGCTCAGAACCGTATCTTCCATGTGAGGACAAAACACATTGAGATTGATGATCACGCTATTCGTGAGAAGCTTCGTAGTGATCTGATCTCTATGGTGCACTTCCCTACTAGTGATCAAATTGCAGATCTTTTCACCAAACCTTTGGGTCGGGAACTATTTTGACCACTTCATTCACAAGTTGAGCATTACAGACCTTCATACACCAACTTGAGGGGGAGTATTAGGAAAGTAAATTTATGTTATTAGGAAACAAAATATTAAGAATGAAATTTTTGTTATTAGAAAAAAAAATTTGTTTCCATGTACGATTAGGACTTTTCTGTATTTTGTTTCCTAATAAAAAAAATTTCCTTCCTAATAAGAATTACATCACTATTTAGAGATCTAGTTTATTCCAGTTGAGCTACATATCGATTGAATTTGGTACAGTTACACAACGAATTTAAAAATCAAATTCCGTTGGACTACTTTAAACAACAGTCTAAATGAATTGAAACTGAATCAAATTCAATTACTCTATTCATTCAAATATGTCAATAAGATTGGCAGGGAAAAAAATTATTCCTTGTTAGATGCTCCGAAGTTGCCTAACTCACTGCACCAAACCAAACACAAAAAAATAACATAAATAAAACAATTCTTCTCATAAAAAGAACTTCATGTCATATCCTTGGGTAAGAATAGGAAGAAGAACAACATTTTTTTTGGTTCCACGGTCAACGATATTTGAGTTTGCTTATGTACATCTTAATTAATCTTCTTTTTGATCCGGTAAAAGACAGAACATTCACTCTGAAACTAGGATATTTATGAGAAATAAACCTCTTATGGTAAGACTACAAAAAATTATTAAAATTCAAAATTAAGATATTTAAATTTATAAGTCGACCATGATATCACTTGAGGTTCCTTGTGGTCGAAGAATAACTACCTTGATTTAGAATGGTTATGTCACATTCCAGTATTGAAATTTTTGCCCCATCATTGGGCTAATTGTTTTTTTTTTAATGATTGAGAGTATTTTCAAATATCAAAATAATGATACTGTGGACCCCCACCATCATAGACCATACTCCACACTTATCCACTTATTCGTTGGGCTACACGTACCTACACAACTACCCTCCCCTATATTCATAACCAACCGTAAAGGTGGGCTCTCTGGTCCGACCCTTTTAGGAATAGATACCTAAACTGTCCAAGTCATTCTTGGGTGAGCCACCACACGAGCCATACAAATTTATAATGTAAAATGAAGTAAATTTTGATAAATTATTCAACGATTTCAAATAAATTTATCTAACAGTTATTAATATCTCTCTTAAAATTATTTATATTACACAGTACCTTCAGATACGAGTTACCTTTAATGTACAAATACAACACATTATCTCCCCCCCCCCATCTAAGTATACAAGTAATACAACTATAAATGGTGAGTATTGAGTTGTATGATATCACGATTGTAGCGGTTTAGTTTTAATTGTATCATATTCAAGTTGTGTCGTAAATCTATTTATTTTGACAAAACTTATTCAATACTAAATTGAAAAAATAAAAAAAAAGAGAGAAATTATTTATCTTCCTCTTACAATACCCAACAATATAGTTTTTTTTTTGTTTCTAAAACTAATTTGATTCACATTTCATTAAATGTAATTAATTATATCAAATTTAAATTCGTATCATATTGTATTATATCATATCATGTGGCGATGATGGTAATTAAAAAATGGACACAAATAAAGAGAACATATACAATGTGACACACACACACGCACCCGTAAGCAATAAATGGACCTCAAAGGCCAAATCCAACCGTAAAGTGGCTCTGTGGTCCTTTTCGGCTAAGCGAACCCCATACGAGTCATATGACTATTCCAAAGTTACAACACACACAAACAAATAGAGACCCCAAAGCAGTAAATGGACCTCAAAGTCCATATCCAATTCGCTTTATTTTTCAATCTTCCCCAAACACCATCGCTTCACCGTCCCAACAACCCTATACGAAAGGTCCAATTAGATCCCTCGGTTCAAGCCCAATTCTCTCTCTCCTCTCTCCGTGTGGAACCCTAGATCTCACTCAGTTGCAGGGAGCTGGAAATCGTTGTTTAAGCTTTAGATTCGCAAAAAGTAAATCGTTTCTTCATCTGGGTCTGTCTCTGATTCACTTTCTGGTTCTGTGTCTCTCTCAGAATCACCGTTTTTGTAGGTAAAAATACCAACTTTTTCCCCCTCTTGATGTGATAAAGCCTGAGACCACCTTCGTTGTCTTACTTTAGATTTTATTTTTTTTGGTTTTTAGATTACGTAGTTTGACTGATTTTATGTGTTTATTTTACAGGCCAAGTGTTATATATGAATTTATTGTTGTTGATCTTGAAATGAAGAATTTTTCCCTCTCTGTTTTGTTATTTATTTTGTTTATCATAGTCACTTGGCAATCGGTTTTTTTTTTTTTTCTGGCCTTGTGTTTTTTGTGTGTTTTTTCGATTTTTGTGGCTTATGTGCAAGTTTATTTGAAGCTAGGATTAACCCAGCTGATATATAACTGCATGTGTTGATTTTGCACTAGGAATGGTTGTTTATTGATGATATCCATTTGATGTTTTAATTGATCTGGGCTTATGCTTAGATTTGTTAGAAGCCCAATATTGGATGGAGCGCTAGATCTATTTTTTCTTCTGTCTGCAGTTGTTGTTAGCCCATTGATGGATAAAATGACCATTTTGACCCTAACCCCTTACTTGCCTTAGGCTGACTTTAACATGGGCCATGACAGCGCCCACATGGCCTTGAACATTTTCCATGACTTGTGAAATAGACCCTTTTGGTGGTGTTGTGTGGGTGTAAGCCTTTTGAGGTCCGTTCTTGGTGGTGCAGCTGTGTATTATGAAAAATCTCAAAGAGACATAAAATAACTCAACACCCTTTTGGATCTTGTTAAAAGAGTTATGTTAGATTGAAGTCAAGGTAATTGGGGGTGATATTTTGAATATGACCACACGTATGATGGGCTTGGTTGGGCTTAGGTGGGCCTGGTCTTATTGGCTTAGAACTTGGGGAATTTGCCTAGGATACTGTTGAAGGTCTGTAGCTGGTTCTAAGGTTAACAATTTATGCTTATTGCATCTTAAAGTATTTGGTTTGTAGATATAACTCTAGAATAAGTTAATGAGTTTCAGTTGTGCAAATCAAGTGGATGTTTTCTTCAAATGCAAAATTTTGGAGCTCATTATACTTGACTAACAATTTCGGATGTGGAATCTTTGGCAAATTACAATATTGGATGGTTGCCTTGTTTTGAAAATGTGCTTTTTGTTGTTAAAGGGTGAACAAAGTTTGTCCATTTATTTATTAGTGCACTATGTAGAAAATATCTTCAAGTTGTTAGAGGGCTGCTTATGTCAGTGACAAAATTGTGAGGAATTCCTCAAATTATTTGTGAGGAAAACTATATGAATAATTGCTTGAGGATTCAAGAATGATTTTGAATGGTAGTGTAGAATTCATCTGGGAGATGCAGAATATTCACTTTAGTCTTTAATTTGTTTAAACATTATAAAATGATTTTCATTTGCTTTTTGAAAGATATGGTTGTACCAATACCAGTTACTGAAGAATTGCTTATAATTAGCTCTTTAGATGCCTATTAGTTATTACCTATTAGTCCCTTTTGTTGCTTCTTTAGAGTGCAGATGGTGGATTCCATACCTTTTTATATGGTGTCTGTTGTAGCTTTTGACTTGTCGGTAACTGCTCATTCATCATCAATGAACGGCCTCATTTATTTGCTATGAAACATCAGTCTTCTCTTCTTTTTTTCCTTCTTAAAGTTTCTTGTTGATCCTCGCTGTGAAGTGTGGAAAGGAAATTCTGAATGGTCTTTAGTTACTCATATTTTTTACATATTAATCACCAACCCTGCTGCTGAGATATCTTTTTATTTTATCCCTGGAATGAGTTATAATGTTGTATGTGTCCCTTTAGGATTCGTCTTTCCACTATCAAATGTAGATGTTGCATATGGACTAAAATGCCAGTTTTGGATAGGTTGCATTTAATAATGCTTGACCCTACTCTATGCACATAGTGCAAAGCTGTTTTCAGTGAAGTAGGTTGGTTACTACCCTTCTGGTTGTCTCATATTATGCATAGCATTTGATTAAATTAGCTGTCACCATATGGTCCACGTTGAATGCCATTGTTAGAACTTCTAACTAGATATTCATATTAACATTTCATCTTGTTTATTAGGATCTCTTTATTTGTTAGTCTGTAAGCTGCACTGATTAATTAGTTATCCCTTATTTGCCAAATGAGTGCGTTTGATCCACCTAATTTTAGAGTTTGTATTTCCACCATGCTGTGTTCATTTTTGTGGTCTCCTATGGTCTAATGAATCATCGCACTAGTATTTTGTTGTATTTTGGTATGATGCCATAATTGTTTGTGGAAGAGAGCTTATAATGATGTTATGATATCTGGTAGAAGAAAGCTTATCTTGTTTTCTGCATTAGGTTTCTTGCCTTTCTCCAGGTATTGCTAGTTTTCTTGATTTCATGTTGGACACATGCTCTTCACGGTTAATTGGTTTTATCTTGCTCCGTTTCTATTGCTTTTTAATCATTAACGTTGAATCTTTTTCTTTTGTGTAGGATTATTCCATTTTCTTAAGTGCCCCTTCAAAAGTAGCTGTGCTGCCTACAGTGTGATTGCACGTCTGGAGTCGTGATGGAAACTGCTAGTGAGAACAATGAGCTGGTCCTTGCAGAACCACAACCTTACAATTCAGAAATACAAGCTAATAATTCAGAAACACAACCTAACAAGCGTAGGAAAAAGAAGTCCATTGTCTGGGAATACTTCACTATTGAAGCTGTCGGCGATGGGTGTAGAAGAGCATGCTGTAAACAATGCAAGCAATCGTTCGCATACAGTACAGGGTCAAAAGTAGCAGGCACCAGTCACCTCAAACGCCACATTGCAAAGGGAACGTGCCCAGTTGTTCTGCGTAATCATGAGAAGAATCAATTAAGCCCATACAGTGCACCTTCAAAGATGGGTGGAATTGGGGATACGCCAAAACGACGTTACAGAACTGCTAGCTTACCTTACTTTGCATTTGATCCAGATCGGTGCCGCCACGAGATATCTAGGATGATCATCATGCATGACTACCCCCTTCACATGGTTGAACATCCTGGCTTTGTTGCTTTCGTCCACAATCTTCAGCCTCGATTTGATATGGTGAGCTTCAACACTATCCAAGGGGATTGTGTGGCAACTTACCTTAGGGAAAAACAAAGCCTTCAGAAGGTTGTCGAAGGGATGGCTGGGCGTATCTGCCTGACACTGGACTTGTGGACTTCTTTCCAGACTGTGGGCTACGTGTTTCTAACCGGATACTTTATTGATAGTGATTGGAAGATGCATAGGAAGCTTCTCAATGTCGTGATGGAACCATATCCCGATTCAGATGCTGCTTTCAGCCACGCTATTGCTGCTTGCCTTTCTGATTGGAATGTGGAGGGCAAGTTATTTTCTGTCACCATAAACAAACCTCTGAGTGAAGCTGGGATCGATAATCTTAGAGCTTTACTCTCTGTGAAGAACCCCCTTGTGCTCAATGGTCAATTGTTGGTTGAGGATTGCCTTGCTCGTACTTTAAGCAGCATTGCCCAAGACGCATTAGGGGCTGCACAAGATACTGTCAAGAAAGTCAGAGATGCTGTGAAATATGTGAAAACTTCGGAATCCCATGAGGAAAAATTTCTTGAGCTCAAGCAGCAACTTCAAGTCCCTAGCACAAAGAGCCTAGCTCTTGATGACCAAACTCGATGGAACACGACATACGAAATGTTGCTGGCTGCTTCAGAGTTAAAAGAAGTCTTTCCTTGCTTGGATACTTCTGATCCGGACTACAAGCACCCGCCATCCATTGAGGAATGGAAGCAGGTTGAGACACTATGCACATACTTAAAACTCCTCTTCGATACTGCCAATTTCCTAACCTCACCCACTATACCAACTACAAACACATTCTTTCACGAAGCATGGAAGATTCAGTTGGAGCTGGCACGGGCAGCCACAAGTGAGGATCCATTCATCAGCAACCTTACAAAATTAATGCAAGGGAAATTTGATAAATACTGGAAGAGTTCATGCCTAATATTAGCCAGTGCTGTAGTTATGGATCCCCGGTTCAAGATGAAGCTTGTTGAATTTAGTTTCTCCAAAATATACGGGGAAGATGTTGCCACATATGTGAAGCTTGTTGACGAAGGAATTCACGAGCTCTTTCTTGAATATGTGGCACTTCCTCTGCCTCTGACCCCTACTTATGCGGAAGAAGTGAATGGGGGATCTGTCAAGGCAGAGGGCCCCCATGGAGAAAACCTTCCCTCAAGCAATGGACTTGGACTTGCAGACTTTGATGTCTACATTATGGAGACTACCAGCCAGCAATCGAGGTCAGAGTTGGATCAGTATCTGGAGGAGTCTTTGTTGCCTCGGGTCCATGAGTTTGATGTAATAGGTTGGTGGAAACTAAACAGGGTGAAGTACCCAACTCTCTCGAAGATGGCTCGTGATATTTTGTCAATTCCCGTATCAACTGTTGCACTTGATTCGGTATTTGATACCATGACCAAACAGATGGATCCCTACAGATGTTCCTTAAGACCAGAGACAGTGGAGGCCCTCATATGTGCAAAGGATTGGCTGCAGAGTGAATCAATACATACTTCACCTGCACCGCTGAAAATGGAAGTCCCAATTTAGGTTTTGGTTTTGGTTTTGTCTCGCCTTGTCTGTCTACGTTGGTAGGTAGCGATTTCGTATACCTCTAGCCTGTATTATTTCATGATCTTCCGTTGAAGACTGGAACTTTACTGTACCATAGTTTGGGATCATTTAGAAGCTTGGACGGTATTGAGTTAACTTCTTCATCTTCGGGGGTAGCCATATTGATAAAACACTATTCGAAACCAATACAAAATTAATTGGTTAAGGCTCATTATTTCTCGACATAAACACAAAAATAACACAATCCGATGACACGAATTTGTCTGTGAGTTGTGTCCGGGTATATTGCAGTAATTTGTCTATTGCAGTAAGCATTGGATTGCCTGGTCTGAAGCAAATTATAGAAAAGGGTGTTTGTATATGATCAAACAGGTATGGAATTGTTACTTTGTAAATACATAAATCAATTTTATTTTTATATTTTTGCTAGGGATCTGATTTGAATCTTTTACATTTTTGTATTTTGGTCTTATCTGTTTTGGATTATGTTGGCTTGGGCTTGGGTAGGGACGGGGTCGGGGGTGAAGGCTGGGGATAGGGCAGGGGCGGAGATTAGAAATTTACTCGCGGACGGAAATGAAGAAGAAAATTATACCTGTTAACGGGGGTGGACCGGAGATGGATGAAGTTTTTTTAATCGGGTACGGGGATGAAGATTATACCCCCCGCCCCCGCTTCGATTCATTGATATCGTTATTCCTATACTTATAAGTGTAAGATTTTTTTATTAGAATAATATCAGATGCTACATTATTATATCAAAACATTAGATCAAATTTTAGAATTCCAATAATATTATTCTTTTGTTAAAAAAAAATATTCATGTAAATCTTTTTTTTTTTTGATCAAGATTTAAAGCATACGAACTAAAAACAATTATCAAACCATTGCTTTCTCTCTCTATTTTGAACACAAATAATATATTTTTTAATTGAGATACTAAATTATATGTGAAGAATTTTTTTTTCCATGTTCTTGCATTGCATAAAATATATTAGTGATGCTAAATTTAACAATTACTCTTGCAAAAAAAGAAATTTTAAAACTATATTAAAAAAAATCCTACTTAAGAGTGGTGTGATATAATAAAGATTAGGGTTTTTTGCATACTACACCTTGAAAGATTTTAAGATTCTCATTTTGCACCCTCAAAGATTAATGTTTTCTCATTACACATTCAATGTATCAAAACTATTGTAATGTAGCTCTTCTGTTAACCTATGTTATTTTTTCCATCAAATACCATCTCATTGTAACATTGACAGAATAACTAACGGAAAGTAAATAAAAGGGTCACATTGCAATATTTTGATACATTGAGGGTGTAATGTGAAAAATTTAATCTTTTAGTGTATAAAATAAAAATCATAAAATCTTTAAGATACAAAGTGCAATTTACCACAAGATCAATCATACTACCAATTAAAGATAATATCTTAGCAACATATTTCATACAAAAACTTTTATTAGAATTCTTGTTTTAGGCCTTTCATCATCTTAAGTCAACCCTAATCTGTGGTATTATCTCTGAATACCAGCAATCACAACGTTAACGTTAAAACACTTGTTTTGTCTTTTCCGACATATGTAACTCTTTGTCCGCGCACACAATATAATTTGGAAAAATCTCACCTTTCCCCACTGAAAGATAATAAAATTATCAAATTGTACCCCAAAAGATTAATTTTTCTAAATTGCACCCTCGAAGAAGTGAAAAGGTTGCAATTTGGTCTAACAACTTATTTCTATTAGGCGTCCATCTGTTTTGTGATCACATGCAAAGCACGTGACTATATGCAAGGGTTTTACTGTTAAATTACCTGATGAACTCCCATGTGACTTGAACATGGCAACACCTCGTGCAGAGAGAACGAAAAATTCAGGGTTTTTCATTCGCCTGGTTTGGTAGAGAAAGATCAAAGATCTTAGTATAGGGTTTTTCAATCTCGTAGTTTGGGATAGAAAGATTAAAGAACTTGATCTAGGGTTTTTCAATCGTGTGGTCTGGGTTGAGCATCTTGAAGAATAAAAAATGTCGTAGTTATTGAGATAAGTGATCAATGACTTACATCCTTGTTGCGATGCGCCATGCTATGGTAATCTTGTTTCCCGTGTGTTGGTTGTGTATTTTTTGTGTAATTGTGTTTGCATTGGGGGATTCATTGTGGGTTGATTGTGACATTGTGTTGGGACCATTTTTTATGGGAGGTTGTGTGTGCTATTATTTAAATTTTTTTTTGACATGTTTATGAATTGTTTGTTTGTGTCAAAGTCTCGGTAAATTATTGTTTGTGGACCTTTGTGTTTGTTTGTTTTCGGAGTCTTGCTCTTTTTTGTTTATGATTAATGGTTGTTTTGTAACATAGTAGGGTAAATGAAATAATGTGTGGCTTGTCGGCCTTTTGGTGGTATATGCAGATGATCTTTCTAGGTATTTTTCTATCCATTTGCATCATGGAGGTAGATTGGGCATTAAGAGTAACGTGATGCTGACAAGCTTTCTTTGATTTAGTTGGATAGTATGTTAAAGGATGTGGGATTGGGATACTCTAAGCTTACTAGATTCCACATTAGAACTGTTGATGGATGGAAAGTGTTAGAAATGGATCAGCAGACATTGGACATGGTTAATTGGGTTGATATGGACAGAGTCACTGATGTTTATGTTCAGCATAGTAAGCCAAATTTGTGTAGCCAAAGTCAAGTTGAATCAAGCTGTGATACAACATAGAAAGAAACTGGCATTAAGCCAGAACAAGTTAATGTGTAGTGTTCAAAAACATGTGATGCTGAGAATGCAAATGAAGAATCTGGAATTTTGATGAGAATGACTCGTACTCAGCAGGGTCGTCCTCTAAGTATGCAGAGTTTTTATGATAGTGAATACGACATGATTGATGATCAATTGTATGATAATTTTGTGGATCATTATGTTGAATTTGTTGGTGTTAACAAAGGGAAAATACTTGAGAAAAAGGAAGGGGTTGATGGTGTTAGAAGCACAATAATGGATGCCAATAATAAGTTTTATGGTGAAGGCTATGACACAAATGAGTTAGTCAGTATTAGTGGATCATCATCAGATGATGAGGAAGGAGGAAATTTCAAGAGACAAATGGTTAAGTATTCACACTTCAATGTTATGACTGACATGGTTGATCCACAACTTAAGTTTAGCCTTTTGTTCAAATATGCATTTGAATTTAGAGCTGCAGTTAGGCAACATGAAATCAAATAGGGCAAGGAAATAAAATTCATTAAGAATGACAAATGTAGAGTAAGGGTTGTTTGTAGGCCTAGTTGTGATTGAGTGATATATGCTTCCAGCAGGGCAGGTGAAAAGACCATACAAGTTAAAACATTAAATGGTGCCCACAATTGCAATAGATCTATCAATGTTAAGCACTCTAATGCCAATTGGATTGTAAATACATATGTAGAAAGGCTGAGATCCAACCTTACATGGCCAATGAAATCATTCAAAAAAAATTGTCCAGAAAAAGCACGTTCTAAACTTGGGCAAAAACAAAGTATACAGGGCCAAACATAAAGGGAGGACAATGTTAGTGGCACTGACAGAGCAATTCAGTTTCTTATGAGATTACTGTGAAGAGTTGAGGAGAACCAACCCAGATACAACTTGTATAATGAAAACCAAAGCTTAAGGAACTGGTTAAGTAAAGTTTAAAAGGTTATACATATGTTTTGGGGTCATTAAAAAATGGTTGTTGTATGGAAGCAAATCATTAATTGGCTTGGATGGTTTGTCATTTAAAGTACAATCAGTATGACATTTTATTACCAGCTTTTGGGATTGACCCCAACAGTCAAATGTTTCAAATAGCCTATGCAGTAGAGGAAAAAAAAAAGAAGTCTTAGAATTGGTTTTTGAAACTTTTAAAGCAGAAGCATATTTAACACACATGCATGGACTTTCATGTCAGATAAATAAAAGACAAGTTTAAATGCTTTATTTTCAATATGTTTTATAGTTGCATTTACTATTTTTCATAAATTAATTCATATAATTGTTTTTGGGGCTCTTAGATGTTGTAGAGACTCTTTTCCCAAATACAAAACATAGATTTTGTGTCAGACATTTATATAACAATTTCAAAGTAGACCACAAGGGCTTAACATTGAAGGATTTGTTATGGAGGGCTGCCATACTAGCAAGAGTTGTTGACTTTCACAATGTAATAGAGGAATTTATGAGTATTGATGAATCTGCATATAGGTGGTTGTGTGAAAGATTAGTTGTGAATTGGTCTAGGTCCCATGTCAGTACATTCTCCAAATGTGATATGTTATTGAATTATATGTGAGAGCTTCAAATGCTTATATTGTTGAGGCTAGGGTCAAGACTATCTTAACCATGCCTGAAAAAATTAGAGTATGGCGAATGGAAAGAATACATCGACAAAGATACTCCATTAAGAAGTACAAGGGTACTACCTGTCCTAGAATTCAAAAGAGAATAGAGGACATCAAAGTTGAATCAGTATCTCTCATACCAACATGGAATGGGGGATGAAAAATTTGAAGTGGTTGCGACGAGTGGAGACCAAAACACCGTCAATATAGAAGAAAGAACTTGTAGCTGTAGAAAATGGGATTTAATAGGAATCCTATATAAACTTGTAGTGTCTGCCCTCAAATTTTTAGGTCAGTTAACAAAAGACTTTGTGGGTGATTGGTGCAAGGTTGAGACCTTCCTTAGGTGTTACAATCAACTAATAAGCTCTATCAATGACAAGGAGGTGTGGATAAAGACAGGTTACACCACTCTATTTTCCCCTGATGTGAGCATAAGACCTGGCAGGCCTACAAAGGTTAGAAAGAAGGAGGTTGATGAACCTAGTACTGGTGTCAAGTTGAGGAGGAAGTACAAACCTATAATGTGTGGAATTTGTGGAAATTGTGGTAAAGTTGGCCACAACAAAAGGAGGTGCAAGTTCAAACAATCCAATGTTGTAGACACAATCACAATACAGACTGCAAACAATGTCCCAGTAACTTCTCTGAAATTCTGATCCCTTTGAAATTCACATATTCATTACTAACCTATCTTTTATCTTTTATCATTAGGTGGGCAACATGACAAATGAATCAGCAACAAACAACCCCAAATCTGCAACACCTAATGTAACAAAAGATAGACAGAAATTGCCTTTAATACGTAAAATATAATTTTTAGTTGTGTACATGCCCAAAATATGCATGTTCAATGATTGAGCTAATGCTTGTTATTCATTAACATATTAGAGGAGGAACAATGGATCAACTCCACAATCTAATTGTACAACTGTATCAACACCATAAAATATGCCAAATTTGCCTATGAAGAGGCCACCAGCATCTGCTTCAAATAATTCTACTTGGAAGCTATCCCCAGTTGCTACATCACAAAGTGTTTGGAAGACATCCCCAACTACTACATCACATAGCGCTTCAAATCAATATGCTTGGAGGCCACCACAACTGCTTTAGGTAAATCAATTTGGAAGGCACCAAGTAATGCATCACACTGTGGTTAAAGACGAGCAGGTAGGGCGCCAGTGAACTTGTTTATTCCTCCCATGCCTATCCTCCCACAGAATACCAAGTTTACACCAGCTCATACACAAGAGTGTAACTCATCCACTATCAAGTTCAAGAAAAACACAGCAACGGGGACACAATGAGGGGACTTTTGGGACTTTTGTTAGAAGTATTCTCCATTTAATGAGATACTTGTAATGCAGCTGAACTGCAACCCTTTTTGGAATATGTATATACACTCTTTTTGGAATAAGTTACGAATTAGCATCTTTTGAATTATATTACTACAAGCAAGAAAAAGCAAATACTTTGCAAACAACACTAATTTATTAGCTTCCAAATGACAAACATTGATCGTCACATTACACTAATATTCCATTACAAAGATCATATTCCATATAAAAGAGTTCTAAGTTAGCAAAACATTGCATTAGTTTCCAACAACCTCCAATCGACACACATTCACAATAGATGCATTGACAAAATCTCCCCATTTGAAACATCCCCAACTGATTCATATTTAGCAGGTTGACTCATGAAGACACATATGATCACCATGATAAACCAAAAACCAATAATGCAACACCAAAGTATCCTCACCCCCTTACTTTGGATTGTTCCAACTATTCTTCTAAAAGAGTAACGCGATGCAATAAACCCAGTATTATTTGGCATGATAAGTTACATATTAGGGGGTCAATTCATACAAAGTAACCACACTTACCTGTAATCCAAAGAAAAATTTACAAAATCACTCAAAATTGATAATGATTTCCCAGTAATACTAGAAAAATGGGTTGCTAAATGTCCAAATAGGAATAACAACTTCTAAAGAATAAAAAAAACCTGGGTATCAAATAGGAAAAACATTTTACAATGTTATTTGCTCATGTGATGAATCGTCTTCTAGGGTTTAACTTCGTCCAAGATATCTTCGTTTTGGTCCTTCGACCACAGTAAAACACTGTTTGCATTTCTCCTTCTTCTTCTGGATCTTTGTATATCTTCTCCTCCAAATCACAAGTGGTTTAGAGTTTTTATGCAATGAAAATGACAATTCTCAGCTCCAACTGGTGTAATTTGATAGTAAAACCCTTGTATATAATCACGTGTTTCATATGTGATCACAAAATAGGTGGATGTGTAAACAGAAATAAAGTGTTGGTCTAGATTGCAATCTTTTTACTTCTTCAAGGGTGTAATTTGGTAAAATTAATCTTTTGGGGTGCAATTTGAAAATTTTGTTATCTTTTAGGCACAAAGTGAAATTTTGTCATATAATTATCAAAACAAGTGTAATTTTTTGGACCATAGAGAATCTAAAAAAAAAACTATAACACTATTCCCAGTAAATCATCTCACATTATATGTGTTTTTTTTTTCTGCATTAGGATCTCACGTTACATATACAAATTATTGATTGTTGATATATCATATTAAATTTTTATTAAAATATCGTACTGTTAAATTTATTTACTAAATTATTTTTGTTTTTAATATATTGTATTTTTAAAATTTATACTATATTATATAGCAAATAAATCTGGTAGAAGAGACTTTGGAAGACATTCCCTCTCTATTTTCTCAATTTTGATTTATTTTAATGTATTCAATCTAACTATATTTCACCATTCTTGGTATTTGACCAAAACTCTCTAATTGTTATTAATGAAAGTTTATTGGGTAATCAATGTGAGCATCCTATATAAAATAGAATTATATTGAAAGAGTTTTAATATACCATGAATAAGTATTTTAGACATGTGATAGGAAACATAAAAATCAAACTGTATTTGAATGAATTTGGTTTCAATATTTTATTCCTATAGATAAGATTGAGTTATATATAATTAGTTATAAGATGATCAATTTTTCAATGAATACTACATCGATGTAGGTTTTTGTTGTATCAAATCATGCTGTATTTTTATGTCATGTCTTTATGACATAATCACCCTCCACCTAACTAATAACTCTGCATTTAAATATTGTGCGTGCAAGATCCTGCACAATATAAAAAACGAGAACAGATCTCTCCCTTGGTGAACTTCGAATGTGCCGGTTGAGTGACCAACCACGCCGCTTGGAACAGCCTGCGAGGTCTGGTGGTAACCAGGAACGGCAACGGGAGACCCTGGGTGAGCGGGAGAACGATCCAGTAAGGCTGAAAGAGGATCCTGGAACAAAGAAGAACAAGTTAGAAGGGCGCCGGAGTGTTTTCCGGCGTATCCCCTCCGACGATCTAGTCAGTCTTTGAGAGAGAGAGAGAGGAAGGAGAAAACACTGAGAAAAATGTATTGTAGTAGAGAGTTTGTGATTGCATACCCGTCTTGCCTTTTGCAAGGAGTATTTATACCTTAAAAGCTCATGATTGCTGTCAGTGTGGTCAGTAAGTGATCATTAGGTGCAGGTTGCGTGTGCATTGATTCTGATGAGGAATGTCTTCTCTAATTAACTGCTCGGGGTCCCGAGCAATCAATGCTGGATCATCGAGATGCCGACGGTACAATGTGCTCCTCTCGGGGAGGATGCAATAAATGCTCTGTAACAGGAGCATTTATTGCCTTTCATTTCCGAGCCTTACCGCATTGAATGCGGTCTCATCAAAGGGATGGTGCAATTAATTATTTGCTTTCCCAAAGCGCGTGTCAGCAACAGCATGCGGTTTGTCTGTCTTTGATGTGATATCATATGCCACGCGTCCATCCCCTATTGGCTATGACCTCTGTATTCCAGTATATTCTGACATTACTTGTGTAAGACGAGGTCATGATGAATAGTCTAGACTAGCCTAGGCTAATGACCTGTACGTCAATAGCTTATCCTGGAATAGAGGAAGCGTCTAGGATGGGGTATCTCTCGGCACCGAGAAAAGGCTCATTTCGGGGACCGAGGGAGGTATGCCGACCGAGGTACATATCAGACCGAGGCCACGTGTCGGTTGTAAAATATACTGGATGTATGATCCTATACACCAGTACCTCGGGGGCGAGGACATTTGTGCGCCGATGGTGCTTGATCTTAACAAGTGTTTTAGTAAAACCGAGGACACGTGTCTTCATCATAGGGTATTTCAGAAAAGTCCCATCAACTGCCCCCCAGCCTTCAATCTTCTGACACCGAGGACACGCGTCGTAAGGAGACGAAGGGTTTCCCAACAACCACCAGTACTTCATTATTGTCTCGAGCCGCTTTCCCCGGCTTGGGATGTCGTGTGCATTAAATGCGCCGTTTTCGTTTTTCGCGCCCAATGATGAAAATTGCCCCTATATAAAGGGGGCTCTTCTTCTGTTTTCCTCATTTTGCCATTCCAACTTCCTCAAGAGAGCTTCTTCTTGAATTTTCGCCGGAGTTTCGTTTCTTCTTCCGTCGTCGACTGCCCATTCTTCCTTAAGATCTCTAAAGCCAGCAGACCCACCGTTTGATCCTGAACTTTCTGGAGGGAGTCAGCTTTAAGGTTTCCCAGAAAAAAAACTCCGTTTTGACATTCGGGTGAGTTTCAGAATCCCCTTTCTTTTCTTCCTCCTAGCTTTTTGTTTTCCGATTGACTGGAGGTGTCATCCGGTTGATACATTGCGATTTAACCCTCGGGAAACTTCCTCAGGGATTTTCAAGAACAAATACCCTCTTCTTTCTTACTTTTTCAGAGATGCCTCGTCGTCGCCCTGCTCCCGAGAATCCTCAGGCTGGTTCTTCGGGGTCGGGGAAGTACAAAGTAAAGGGCGATGTGCAGATCAATAGGTTTAGGGTCAAGTACGGCATTCCCCCGAGCGTAGATGTAGAGGAATATGACCTGGTGCTGCACTCTTCTACCCTCGGGACCGAGGATTCCATGCCCTTCTATAATAAGGCCATAATAGAGGGGGGAATTAGGTTTCCTTTACCCCCCTTACTCCTTTGGTTCCTCTCTCATTTTCGCCTCTTTCCCGGGCAATGTTGCCTCAATGTCTTCCGAATAATCATGGGGGTCTTAGAGCTCAATAGGCGCCTCGGGGTAAATATTGGGCTCAACGATCTCCTTTTTTGTTATTCCCTCCTGAGAGTCATGCCTCACCAACACTTCTACCTCAAAGCCAGGGACCCCTCCATGTACCTTGTAACCCACCTTCCTGACTCGGACAAGGGGTACAAGGATGATATTCTTATTTTCAAGGGATCTTGGCAGAGGGGTGTTGGTCCCGAGTATAACGACTTGTTCTGCCCCCTGGAGTGGAGAACGACAAGTACGTCGGTTCCTTCGGGTTTACTATTTCGTTTTCCAGATTTCCCTTGTTCATGACTACTTTCTTGTTTGTGCAGATATCCCTGCTCGGGAAACAGCTCCTCCCCCTCGGTCGCTGGTGAACTTTGCCGACCTAACCATGGTTTGGAGATTCACGGGTGACGACGGGTTTAGCCGAGCTGCCCACGTCCTGCTGAACTATACCTCGGGGTACAAGAAATTTTCTCAGCTTCCTCAGCCTTTTGATCCTTCGCGATGGTCTGAACTCTTCGATCAGGCGACGAGGCTAGAGGTTGAGGAAAACTTGGAGGAAGACCCGGACCGGGCTTCGGAGGCAGAGGTAGAGGGAGTTGCTGAAGAGCTCGGGGTCAGAGAGGACGTTGTTCTTTCGAACGCCGAGGTGGGGACTTCGGGAGGAGACGTGTGGCCAGACTTCCAAGTTCTTCAATCTCTGGACGCCGAGGACGCGCTTGAGGTCGCGATGTCAAACACTCCTCGCATCGACCTCGGGTTCCTAAGGCAGAGGCAAGCCCTCGCAGCCGGGAGAGGTCGAGGAACGACCGGCGGCACCCCCTCTGCAGGGACCAGTTCCTACCCATCCTCAAGGGTCCTTGGTCGGGGTCAGGTGCGAGACCGGGATCCTCAAGTGGAGGAGGAGAGAAGGGTCAAACATCGACATGATGGCCTCGGCCGAGGATCCAGGGCACCTCCCGCTCAGCAGCAAAGCGGGAGAGGCCGTGGATTACCCCCTGCTCCTCCACAACAGCAGCAGCAGCAACAGCAACGACAACAGCAACAACAGCAGCAGCAGGCCTCCCCTTCCCTTCCGCCGACAGTGGAAGCCGCGGAGTGGAATCCCCGAGCCACTGATCACATGAACCGAGTGATCAGGGTCGATGATTCCATTTTGCTGGATCCTCATGTCGCCCATGCAGTGAGTGAGACACTGCATTTCGAGGCTGACATGGCGGCTCATAGGGGGCGTTCAACGAACGTGTTGTTCCGCTCCATCATCCAAAACTCCCTGGTGGTAAGTTCCTTTTCTTTGGTTTCTTTTCTCTTGTTTTCCATTTTTGTGACAACACTTTTTTCCCTCTTTGCAGGCTACCCAGCAGATCTCCGTAATAGCTGCTCGGTACCATGGGTCCAGGATGGACCTCCAGCGGGCCCGAGATCAGAAGGAGGAGGCGGAGGCTGCCCTCTCCCGAGCAATGGAGGATGTAGCTGCCAGGGACTCCACCCTGGCGGGGCAGGCTGCTCAGATCGAGCAACTCCTCAAGGATGCCGAATCGGCTAAGGTTAGCGCTGAAAAGCTAAGTGCTGCCCTTGCCGATGCTGAGGGGAGAATAACCGAGCAGACGCGGCGTCTTTCTGCCGCGGAGGAGAGGGCGGTAGGCTCGGAGGAAAGCTGTCTGGCTCTCACCCAGGAGCTGGACAGGATCAGGGCCGAGGCGTTGAACAGAAAATCGGAGGAGCAACTCCTGGAAGAGTTTGCCGATGATGTGTTCCCCGCTCTTGAGGAAAACAACAAAGAGTTCTTCAAGAAAGGGTGGGACGAGGCGCTCCAGGCTGCTGGAGTCCCATCAGACTCCCCGCTCTTCCAAATGCACAAGTATGTGCCCTCGACAGAGATGGCACAGGCAGAAGCGCAGGTTGCTGCCGAGGATGAAGCCCCAATGCCGATGCAAATCTCGGCGGATCCCCCCGAGGCGGTGATAGTGGACTTGTCCGAGGACGCTCCGCCGGACCATGCTTCTGATCCCCAAGTTGCCCAAACTATTCCTGTTGCCGACGTGCCTCTCCTGCCTGCTCCAGAAGCTTCTCAACCATTTATCGCTGACTCGCCCTCGGCTGAAATTTTGGAGATGCCTGGAGCCAGATGAAAGTCCATTCATTTTTGATTGTATCTCTTTTGCTTTCTTTTGTAGCCTTTGGGGACGCAAAGCCCCTATTTTTGGAAATAAATCATGAGTATTTCCTTCCTTTCTCTGTGTACAGTAATGTTTGGTTTTTTTTTTTTTTTTTGTCTTCGGGGCTGCTCGCCCATCCTGGAGGTAAGCTCTTGTGTCTGCTTCGGGGACAGGAGTCCTTGAACTCTGTCCCCAGGGCCTTACCCTTTCAGGAGGCTTGCTCCTGTATATGCTTCGGGGACAGGAGTCCTTGAACTCTGTCCCCAGGGCCTTACCCTTGCAGGAGGCTTGCTCCTGTGTTTACTTCGGGGACAGGAGTCCTTGAACTCTGTCCCCAAGGCCTTACCCTTTCAGGAGGCTTGCTCCTGTATATGCTTCGGGGACAGGAGTCCTTGAACTCTGTCCCCAGGGCCTTACCCTTGCAGGAGGATTGCTCCTGTGTTTGCTTCGGGGACAGGAGTCCTTGAACTCTGTCCCCAGGGCCTTACCCTTGCAGGAGGCTTGCTCCTGTATTTGCTTCGGGGACAGGAGTCCTTGAACTCTGTCCCCAGGGCCTTACCCTTGCAGGAGGCTTGCTCCTGTGTTTGCTTCGGGGACAGGAGTCCTTGAACTCTGTCCCCAGGGCCTTACCCTTGCAGGAGGCTTGCTCCTGTATATGCTTCGGGGACAGGAGTCCTTGAACTCTGTCCCCAGGGCCTTACCCTTGCAGGAGGCTTGCTCCTGTGTTTGCTTCGGGGACAGGAGTCCTTGAACTCCGTCCCCAGGGCCTTACCCTTTATCTTTGTCGTTGGCAAGCACTTGAAGAGGAGAATACTTCAAAAGTAATACTTCTTTAGATTCATAACATTCCATGGTCGTATTACAAGTTTTCCATCATGTCTTCTAATCTGTACGACCCGGCGCCCCCGATTGAAATCACTTTGTAAGGCCCTTCCCAGTTAGGTCCCATTTTTCCCTCTGTTGGATCGCGGGTATTGGCCGTTACCCTTCTGAGGACCAGATCGCCTATTCGGAATTCTCGAGCCTTGACCCTTTTGTTGTATAGTTGGGAGATCTTCTCTTGATACTTAGTTATCCTCAAGGCGGTCTCCTCCCTTCTTTCTTCCACCAGATCCAGATCCAATCCCAGTTGACGGTCATTCCCCCCTTCGTCGAAAGCTTGGGTCCTTATGGTCGGGAGCCCTACTTCGAGGGGTATGATTGCCTCCATCCCGTATGCCAGGGAGTATGGGGTTTCCCCTGTCGAGGACCGAGGGGTGGTCCTGTACACCCACAAGATGTTTAATAGTTCTTCCGCCCATTTTCCCTTGGCTTTCTCCAACCTCTTCTTGATTCCATTGACAATTGTCTTGTTGGAGGCCTCTGCCTGGCCGTTGGCTTGAGGATAGGCAGGGGTGGAGTAGAAATTACGGATCCCGAGTTGCTCGCAGAAAGACTTGAAGCGCCCGCCAGTGAACTGAGTCCCGTTATCCGACACCAGTGCCCGAGGAATCCCAAACCTGATGATTATGTTCTCCCAGACGAACTTTTTGGCATCTATGTCGCGGATATGAGTCAACGGCTCCGCCTCTACCCACTTGGTGAAGTAATCCGTGGCCACAATGAGGAATTTCCTATTTCCCGGAGCCTTAGGCAGGGGTCCAACCAGATCGAGCCCCCACTGGGCGAATGGCCAAGGGCTGGTCAGGGGGTGCAAGTCCCCCGCGGGTTGCCTGATTGCAGGGGAGAACTTCTGACACTGGTCGCATTTCTGGACGTATGCGCGCGCATCCCTTTGCATTCGCGGCCACCAATATCCCTGAGACATAATGCGGTGCGCCATAGATCGCCCCCCAGAGTGCCCCCCACATATTCCTTCATGTACCTCATAGAGAAGGTCCTGTACCTGGTCTTCTTGGACGCATAGCAAGTAAGGCCCTGAGAAAGACCTCCGATACAGTTTCTGATCCGGAGAGACCCAAAATCTTGGAGCTTTGAGTTTTATCTTTCTTGCTTCCTTTGAACACTCCGGGAGATCTCCTGTTGTCAGGAACCTGAGAAAGGGATCAATCCAACTGGGCGGCCTGTGTGCGTCCTGGATGACCATTGCCTCGGGAGTATGGTCTATGCAGGATGTGGGAAGATATTCAATGGTGATCCTGCGCGACTGGGAGGAGTCCACCGCCGAGGCTAGACAAGCCAGGGCGTCGGCATGTGTGTTCTTGTCTCGGGACACTTGTTGATTTCAATCCGGCCAAACCTTTGGATTATGGTCGTCGCCTGGTGATGGTACGCCTTCATCCTAGGGTCCCTCGTTTCGAACTCTCCGTTGACTTGATTGACCACCAGCATAGAATCACAATGCACGATTAAATAATAACTCCAGTCGCCTCAGCTAACCGAAGTCCTGCGATGAGTGCCTCGTACTCAGCTTCATTATTCGAAGCCTTGAATCCCAGCCGAACGGCCTGCTCCGCAATAATCCCATCTGGAGAGGTCAGCAAGACACCGATTCCGGACCCCTTACTATTTGACGAACCGTCCACATACAAGAGCCATGGCGATCCTTCATAATTCGTTGGAGACGCTAAGTCGGGAGGAGGCGGTCCTTCTAGAACGGGATGCTCCCCCGAAAACTCAGCTATGAAGTCTGCCAATATCTGACCTTTTATCGCAGTTCGGGGTTTGAAATGAATGTCGTGCTCCCCCAACTCCACTGCCCACTTGGAAATCCTTCCGGAGAGTTCCGCCCTTCTCAAGATTGCTTTCAAGGGCTGATCGGTCAGGACAGTGATCGGGTGCGCCTGGAAATAATGCCGCAGTTTCCTGGCAGTGGTGACCAAGGACAGAGCCAGTTTCTCCAGGGGTAGATATCTTGTCTCGGCATCCAGGAGTGCCTTGCTTATATAGTAAATTGGCTTCTGGCGGTGCTCATGCTCACGGATAAGTACCCCGCTTACCGCAAACTCAGATACTGCCAGGTACAGGAACAGCATCTCCCCTTGGATGGGGACGGACAGGGTTGGAAGAGTCCTTAGGTATTCTTTGATCCCAGCCAGGGCGTCCTCGCACCCCTGGCTCCACATATTCTTCCCAGCACTCTTGATTGCTCCAAAGAAGGGTTTGCATTTATCCGAGGAGCGTGAGACGAAACGGTTAAGTGCAGCCAGCATCCCTGTGAGTTTCTGGACTTCTCGGACGGTGCGAGGGCTTCGGATGTCCAGGATTGCTTTAATCTGATCCGGGTTGGCTTCGATTCCTCGTTGACTAACCAGATATCCGAGGAATTTACCTGACTCCACTCCGAAAACGCACTTCGCCGCATTCAGCTTCAGCCCATACTCCCTGAGGGTGGAGAAGGTATCCGCCAAATCTGTCAGATGATCACAACTCCGTTTGCTCTTTACCAGCATATCGTCTATGTAGACCTCCATGGTGTTGCCGATCTGCTTTTTGAACATCCGATTCATCAGTCTTTGGTATGTTGCCCCGGCGTTCTTCAGTCCAAACGGCATCACTTTGTAACAATAAACTCCCTTCGGAGTGATAAACGCCGTCTTTTCTTGATCCGGGGCATAGAGAGGGATCTGATGATATCCTGCTCGGGCATCCAGGAAGTCCATTCGTTCATATCCGGCTGTGGCATCTACCAGCTGGTCCACCTTTGGCAGGGGGTAGTCATCCTTGGGACATGCCTTGTTTAGATCTGTAAAATCTACGCAGACACGCCATTTCCCCCCTTTCTTCTTTGCGCATACCGTATTGGACAGCCATTCAGGGAACTGTATCTCTCGAATGGCGTCAGCCTTCAGGAGTTTGTCGATTTTCTCGTTGACCGCGTTGGTGTGATGCGGGGCCATGCGTCGTGGCCTCTGCTTGACTGGCTTGTGCGACGGGTCAACATGCAGCCTGTGAGTGATTATCTCGGGGTCTACCCCCGTCATTTCCATCTCGTTCCAGGCGAACACGTCTGTATTTCCCCTTAGGAACTCGATCATCTCCTCCTGTTCGGCTGTAGGCATCGAGGTCCCCACTAAGAAATACCTCTCTTCTTCTCCCTCTACCAAGGGCACCTTCCGGAGGTCTTCAACCGACCGTTCAGTCGGGTCTATCCGGGGGTCATCCATTCCTGGACGCCCGGACTGTAATTGCTATTTTTCCATAATCTCTTCCGGTGCTCGCCCCTTCTCCTGGCTGGACGCCCCGGCTCGGACGGCCGAATAAAAACAGTTCTTCGCAGACGCTTGGTCCCCCCGGATCTCCATGATACCCTCTGGCGTGGCGAACTTTAACTTCTGGTGGAAAGTGGAGTGCACCGCTCCCAACGCATGCAGCCATGTTCGCCCCATAATCACGTTGTAAGGAGAGTCCGTATCGATCACCACAAACTCGGTGTCGATGATAAAGGGACCAGTGGCAACTGGCAATGTGATTTTCCCCACGGGCAAGGCGAATGAGCCGTTGAACCCGATGAGGGGTGTCCTGACTTTGGTGAGGTCTTTGGGGCCAAGACCCATCCGTTTCAGAGTTTCGAAGTACATCACCTCCGAGGAGCTTCCTGAGTCTATCAAAATCCTCTTGACATCGAATTTCCCAATCTTCAGGGTCAAGACAAGGGCGTCGTTATGAGGGATCACCACGCCTGTCAAATCCGCGTCGGAGAACGTAATGCCAAGCTCACCCATCCTGGCCCTTTTACTTGATGGCCCTACGTCACCCTCGGCTACCTTCCTTGTAAAAGCTACCCTCTTGAGGTCGGACTCAAGCTCCTTGGACGTGGGGCGCTCCAGGGGACATACATGGATGACATCTATGACGTTGTTCGGCTCCTCGGTCGGGGCATGGGCTCGTCTCTCTTCTGGCCTGGGCTCTATGTATTCTTTCAAATGTCCGTCTCGGACCAAGCTTTCCAAGAACGATTTGAACACCCTGCAGCTTTCGGTGCGATGCCCAACATCCCGGTGATAGGAACACCTAACCCTTTGATCTCGGGTGGAGGGGTCGCCCTGCATCCTGGGCGGCCATTTGAAGAACGGCTCGTGCTTGATTTTATGGAGCAACTTGAAGATGGGTTCCTTGAAAACAGTGTGAACTCCTCTGGACGAACCCCCTGGATGGGGTAGCAATCCCTTTCGGGGAATATCTTCGCGCTCCTTCTCCTTTCTCTTAGATTGGAGGGCTCGGCCTTTGTTGCTTCCCATCTCGTCCTCGACCCTCGAGTACTTGTTGATCCGGGCCATCAGTTCCCCCATATCCGAGGGAGTCTTCTTGGTCAGGGATCGGTACAGGTCCGTGTCCCTCGCCAAGCCGAGCCGGAAAGATGCTGCTGCCATGACCTCCGAGCAGCCTTCTACCTCATTGACCTCTCCCCAGTATCGGATGGCGTACTGGCGAAGAGTCTCGGATTCCCTCCGTCTGAGGGTCAACAATGATCCAATGTCTTTGGGGCGCTTACTCCCCGTAATGAATCGAGCCAGGAACTGCCTAGTCAATTCCTTCCAGGACCCAATACTGTTTGGGTGAAGCGTCTCGAACCATTTCATCGCAGAGTCCCCCAAGCTCATAGGGAACACTCGGCAGAGAAACCGTTGGTCCGAATGATAGAGGGACATCATCTGCTTGTATTGTCTGATATGGGCTTCGGGGTCGGACCGCCCATCATAGGTTTTGAACCGTGGCACGACGAACTTTCTTGAGACCTCCATCTCACTGATTTCCCTCGTGAAGGGTGTTTGTATGACTTCGTCCTCGGCCTCATCCTGGACAGTCTTACCCTTTCTCCGGAGTCTAATCGGGCTCTGAGATCGACTTCTTCCCTGACGGGATGCCTTCTGAAGTCCCTGAGTTCATTGGTAAGCCCCTCATTTCCTGGGCGTCGTGTGGATTGGGTTGAGTCCTCCTCGGATTCATCTCCCTTCCTCCGTCTAGACAAACCTCGCCGGAGGTCGTCCAGGGCCAATGGCCTTGCTTTCCTGGAATGGTTGTCAAGATGATGTTCGCCGGCTCTGGGTCGCTTCGGGGCCCTGGAGCTTTCTGCTTTGTGTTCTAGGTGGTTTCTTAGATCCTTTGTCTCCGCCTCCTGGACGGGGAGTCCACGGGAAAGGAATGAATCTCTCGACCCTCCGCCTGAAGCGGCAAACTCGTCGAGCCGACTAAGAACATTTACATTGTCCTTCTCCAACTGACGTAATCTATCGCCAAATTTTTCTTCAATCACCTCCGCCAGCTGACGGGCCAAGGGGGCTGATCCTCCTGACCTGATCCCCATACTGGTTTGAGGGGTAACCCCCCTTGACCGAGTAGAGGCACTTTTATTTGTATTGGTGCGATCCCTCCCTCCGTGATGACAGGGAGCTTGTAACTCGAGACTCCTTTGGTGGGGTCCTTTCCCTTTCTGTCTTGTGTTCACCATGGTCACTATTCTTTATAGAGACAAAACTAGGAAAACTAGTCGTTTCCCACAGACGGCGCCAGATTGTGCGTGCAAGATCCTGCACAATATAAAAAACGAGAACAGATCTCTCCCTTGGTGAACTTCGAGTGTGCCGGTTGAGTGACCAACCACGCCGCTTGGAACAGCCTGCGAGGTCCGGTGGTAACCAAGAATGGCAACGGGAGACCCTGGGTGAGCGGGAGAACGATCCAGTAAGGCTGAAAGAGGATCCTGGAACAAAGAAGAACAAGTTAGAAGGGCGCCGGAGTGTTTTTCGGCGTATCCCCTCCGACGATCTAGTCAGTCTTTGAGAGAGAGAGAGAGGAAGGAGAAAACACTGAAAAAAATGTATTGTAGTAGAGAATTTGTGGTTGCATACCCGTCTTGCCTTTTGCAAGGAGTATTTATACCTTAAAAGCTCATGATTGCTGTCAGTGTGGTCAGTAGGTGATCATTAGGTGCAGGTTGCGTGTGCATTGATTCTGATGAAGAATGTCTTCTCTAATTAACTGCTCGGGGTCCCGAGCAATCAATGCTGGATCATCGAGATACCGACGGTACAATGTGCTCCTCTCGGGGAGGATGCAATAAATGCTCTGTAACAGGAGCATTTATTGCCTTTCATTTCCGAGCCTTACCGCATTGAATGCGGTCTCATCAAGGGGATGATGCAATTAATTGTTTGCTTTCCCAAAGCGCGTGTCAGCAACAACATGCGGTTTGTCTGTCTTTGATGTGATATCATATGCCACGCGTCCATCCCCTATTGGCTATGACCTCTGTATTCCAGTATGTTCTGACATTACTTGTGTAAGACGAGGTCATGATGAATAGTCTAGACTAGCCTAGGCTAATGACCTGTACGTCAATAGCTTATCCTGGAATAGAGGAAGCGTCTAGGATGGGGTATCTCTCGGCACCGAGGAAAGGCTCATCTCGGGGACCGAGGGAGGTATGCCGACCGAGGTACATATCAGACCGAGGCCACGTGTCGGTTGTAAAATATACTGGATGTATGATCCTATACACCAGTACCTCGGGGGCGAGGACATTCGTGCGCCGATAGTGCTTGATCTTAACAAGTGTTTTAGTAAAACCGAGGACACGTGTCTTCATCATAGGGTATTTCAGAAAAGTCCCATCAAATATTTTTAAAAATTATTTTCTATTACCCCAAGTTTTGATAGCTCTTTCGGAGAAGAATGTGAAAGACGGTAGTCAAAGTTGATAAGACACAAATTCGTGTATCGCAGGGAGTCGCGGCTAATAATCTTTTATATAAAAAACAGTGTTCTATAAAAAATTATGCTAAGAGAGGCATGATGGTTAGCTGTTATGCTAATTTAATTAGGTTTGATTTTGAGAGGTGTTCTAGGTGCAGTAAAGGACCTTATAATTTCATCGGTGAGAGTCTATCGGAGTGGTCGCTGGACACTTTTCCTTTGCCCCACCCCCTTCCTTAAGTATCAAAAAAAAAAAAAAACAATGTTATCAAAATTGGACTAAGCTGGTCGGTTCAACTGAAAAATCGGGTGTGGACAGAAACCTGCGCTAAACCGGAAAATCGGTCGGTTTCAAAAAATTCCGGGGGGAGGTTTTATCAAACCGGACGGTTCAAATTCCAAAATGAAAATATCCTTGTTTTGAACAATTTTGCCCTAAATCTTCTGTTCTCCAATCTCCAGCCAGACGCACACGAACGACGCCACGCCTCTCTTCTCCTTCAATCGATGTCCTCAGGCTTAAAGAACACAATAATAACAAAAGCCACCCACCGATCTTCTGTAAGTATTCTCATATCTTCTCTCTCTCTAGCATCAATCTTCACTGCACCCACTAATCGCTTTTATCAGAAACCCTAATCAGATTGGTTTGTAAGTTTCTATCATCATTCAGGTTAGTCAATCATTAGTCGCTGAGATAAAAGCCTTTTAATCATGTCATTAGTATGTTACTAAACTTGGAATTGGGTTCTCAAAATCCAAAATCCAAAATTCAAAATCCAAAATCCAAAATCCCATTCTAAACGCTTCTACTGAAATCTCAAGCAAATATTTTGCTATCATATTGTTTTGTATTTGATTTGTCTGTCAATATCGCAGCTTGATTTTTGGTTGCTAGTCAATACTTTCGTGGTGCTAATCAACAAATTCAACAACTTAGATGGATCTCAAACCATTCAAGCTAGACATTGATGAGCTCATCAATGAGTTTGCCCAGGTACCACCGAAAACAATAGTTTTTTTTGGGTGAATTTTTCTTGTGTATTCATATGCTTTAAATGGTTTATATCTTCTTCTTCTTTTTTTCTGTTTATTATTGTACTTTAAGCAGTGGATGTTGTTTGATCACAGGGTGAATCAACTACGTTGGCTGAGTTGAAGAGTGTATGGCTTTCTAAAAAGTTCTCCTTCATTTTTGAAGCTAGTCCTTCCACAAACCAGGCTTGCTTTATGCAGTCTTTGTATGCTCACTGTATAGGTATGTTCATATATGCTCAACTGCTTGTTGCATTAGGGTATAATGTAGTATGGGATAGTATATTAGTTTCTGTAGTATATGTGTCCTAGCTTGTTCGTTTAGTTAGATTGGTTCTGGTGGTGGTGATATGATTTCATTTTGTGATGTTTGAGATTTCTTTTTCCTTTTACTTTTGAAGTAAGGGTCCGAATAGAATAAAATTGTAACTTTGAATATGGGAGGATGATACTTTTATAGTGAATTTATTATACATGTGTAGAGCTATAGTTTCCTTAAATATGCTATTCATTGGCTCTTAATGGCTGATGATTTTTAAGTTTGATCTGACTTAAAAGTTGCACTGTTGCAGTACCAGCATAGCCATGCCCTTACGCTTCGCATGAATCCCTTTTTGTTCTTGATTCAAGTTTCTTTACCTTTATCCCGAGCAAGAGGGAACTGGCCTGAATCATTAAGGTTGACTTCCATTTGCTAAAACTCCATTTTTCCCTTTCTTTGTGGCAAAAGCCACCTTCTGGGGTGGGGATTTGGGTTGAAGTGTTACCAGTTTGTCAAACAATGGATGAAAGACAAAGCAGGGGAACCAAACCTCTGTAGAAACCAAAGGCCACGAAAGGCTCCAATGAAAGAGAAAGGTACTCCAGATGTAAGTGCATCTGACCTTATGCAGTTGGACAATACCCCTCACCTTAGAAGCAGGAGAGAAATCCTGAAAAAGATAAAATCTTCTTGTTGGTCACAACCCTAATGGGCAAGAGCATCCTCTGCTCACTTATACTCTCAAAAAGAAGGTTATGAGAGAACATCATATGCTTAAAATGAGAAACCAAAAAAAGTGCCCTTAATACAGTCATTGAGGATGCCTAAAACCCTTGCAAAAGACACAAACTAACCCCATAAAGAATAGCTTTCGCTTTTGCCACCATGTTAGATCAATGAGGATCCATTGCACTGAAGATGTGTTGGATGAACTGAACATAAGATGTTGTTATCTGTTGATAGCAGAAATGATTCCATGCCAAAGACAAACCAAAAATTTCCACCACTATAAGTTTTCCATATCAGCATATCACAACCTGCAATTGGGAAAATCTCATTGCTAGCGCTAACAACTTGATAAGCACGACATCTGAGACAAAGAGTTGTAATAGGCAAGCATTCCAAAGACCATTGGGAAGGATAAAATCCTTTGCTGAAGGTTCATAAGGTTTACAAGTTATTCCCAAAGGACCAGGTCAATTAAAGTGGTGCCTGGAATATCTTATGATCTATAATTAATTTTGATATTACTTTTTTTTCCGTGTAGGAATTTGGGGTTTCAGTTTTCTCAACTCCTGATCTTAATTCAATTTGCTGTCTTAGGTTGGCTTTTCTAATCTTTTGAGTTTTGACCAATGTAACTCCTAAATTTTCGAGGTAGTTCTTCAAGTTCTGTTGTTTCAGGTTGGTGGTTCTTCTTTAGTTAATTTTAAATAAGCTGCCAGTTTACACTGCCAATGCTGCTGGAATGTACGAATAGTCCATATTGTTGAGACATCTGGCCTAAGGTGTTTATTTTCGTCGGCAGTCATTTATCTTTTTATCCTGAAAAGAACTTCAAATTTAGTTGAAGACATGGTTTTAGTCTTTGATCCTTGAAGAGTTAATTTTCTTGCTGAGTGAGCCATAGGTCTTATTTTGCCATTTTATGTTTTCCTTTTTTCTTTTCCACCTCGATGAAGTTCTATCCACAGTAGATTAACTCTCGCAGACTCATATGCAGGTTACATGATGTCTACTGCTTCTATTTCACATAGACTGGGTGGATTCTATTGCCTTTACTGCCTTTATGAGACTCAGCCATTCAAGCCTCCTTTCAAAATTTATTTATCTCTGGGTATGCTTACACCTTCTCTTTTTGAAAGGTGACTATATTGGACTTACCATATTAATTGAATTAGTACTTATTTTTATGCATTCTTCCATTTGTCTGAGATCTGATGATGCACACTGTAGCTTTCAAATTCAATTGAGTAGTGTAATACGTTTGTACTGAAACTCGTGTACATGTATCTTCCGTGGAGGTTATAAATAGTTATTTATATACCAATGTATATAAGCCTTTGATTTTTTTGCTAGCAGAAGTATATTGTAACTAATTTCTATATCATGTCTTGTAATACTTGTGCCTCAACCAAGCCGATGTTGGTGCTGACTTATGATTAATCTTTATGGTACATGACTAAATCATCTAAGAGGGTTTGCCTTTAGAAACATTTGTCTGAAAGTTTATGACCTCAGTATTGTAATTCATTAATTGAGATTTTCTTGTGCTGCCGAGACTTATACTAACGAATCTGAGGAAGTGACTGGAAGGGAAGCAACTGGGCTAGAGTCTAGACTGCTGATCTTCTGGTGTAGTCTGACCCCAGGGAAACAAACAATAATCACTGTCGAGAAAAAACATGCTGTGCCGGGCAGGGGCGGAGCGAGGATTCAATTTCAGAGGGGGCAGAACATGAATTAAAAAATCAACTAATATAAAAGGATTTTGAGTTTAAGCATGAGAAATATATTAATATCATCAACCAGTATCAATAATTTATCAAAATAGAACACAACATTCTTTCAAACCTCAAAAATGTGTCTATAATTGATATAGACTAAATTTCTAACAACTTTCTTTTCGATGTATACCATTAAGGAATCAGTGACAAAATCAACCTTTAGTTTGTTGTGACACCTTATTAGCAAAATCATCAATCTCCACCTTGTTGAAAAACTAATTCATTGAAAAAACATGAAACATTTCTTTTAGTTGAGGCATTTTACCATTTGCATGTAAATATATTTAACTGGGTCAAGAGCTACTACCTTACTAAAAAGAGCCTTGGAGTCTTTACAATTTTTTAAAACACGTGCAATGTATTGAATATAAGAGATGTATTATAGTTTGTCAATAAATATAAGATTCAGAAAATTTCACATTTCTTTTACATTATTTAAAAACAGTATTTTATTGGATTAGAGAATCAATAGTGTGCCATTAAGTTACTAAAAAAAATTAAGATCACTATGTAAATATCAGAAAACCAAGGGGGGCAAGGCATGAAATTTGAGAAAGTCATGATCCTTGTAGCCATATGCATGTAGGAATTTTTGAAAGTTGAGAGGGGGCAACTGCCCCCTACCCAGCAACGTGGCTCCGCCACTGGTGGTGGGTGACTGGAATCCTCTGAGGTCAGTTCAGACTGCACAGACTATCAGTAGGTTCAGGTCCTGTGCTTGTTTGCAGGTTGCACATTGGTCAAGTTGCCTTGAAGGTAAAATTGAGCAAGTGAATTGCTGAATTTTCTGATTGATATTAAAGTTCTTGGGCCACTGCCAACAGAAAAGGTTGAAAAAAATTTCCCATTGCTTTTTGTGGTGATAAAGCTCAAGTAGCCTACTCTGAGAATGCCCAATCGACTTTGAGGACAGTATTCATGTGCTTTTCTGCTACTTTTAGACATGAATAAGGTGTAGAGTTAAAGGTGGGACGGCACCTCCCCCACTCCCTGCTCACTCTTCTGTTTTTTTGTTGACTGTCCATGTATTTTTACTTATGGCTATTTATTACTAATGATGATGACTAGTGATGCTTCTTGCATGGAGATTGAATTTGTTACTGTAACTAGTGCATCTGCCGTTCTGTCTTTCTGTTTTCTTATTTTCTTACTTTTCTCAACCATATGTTTATTTTGCATTTGATAGGAGAGCTGAAGGGGCTCAAGAACCTTGTTGTTGAAGCTAAGGCAAAGGGGATAAAAGTAGTATCTGTTTTAGTCAAAAGGATGCTAGAAAGGAACGTGTTTCTTTTTGGTTTTGTGGACATAAATGAAAGCTCTGTAACAGAGAGGGTAAACCAACTCACAGATATGCAGAATGCCCGCATTCAAGTTGCGCATAAGAAGTATAGTGTTGATTCTCGTTGTTATTGTTATTTTTTTATCTTTCATGCATTGAATTCCATAGTCTCTGTGGTTGTTAGTTCCTCACTGTGGCCCTCTTTGCTGAATAGGTTATTTGCAGATACACGGATTGAACACTTCCTCCACATGGACTTGGTAAGTTTCATATCCGCTTGTTAGAAATTTGATCAAGATGCATACCATCTGGATTCAATTCACCTGAGAGAGGAATCAATGGTGAATATTGAAAAGTTGGTAGAACCGTGACTATTTTGTGATCTGGGTTATGCAGCCAACAATAATGTGAGAATAACAGGAAACTGATTTGCTTTCATGTTTCTATAAGGGACTAGGCCAGAATTGGACAACAATTGTGAGACTAAATTTCTGAGCTACTCTGATGTTTATCAAGAGCCTAAAGTTTGCGCATGGCAGAGAGAGAATAGCCCATGGGGACCAAATGAATGGACCGATGCAGTCCCCCCCCTCCCCCTTTTCCCTGACCAAGAAAAAAAAATGCCTCTAATTGATGGAGATGAACCTCTAAAAACTTAAGGGAGGAGAAAACAACAGGAAATAATTGTTTCTATTAATTAGGGGATTATAGTCACTTTGGCAGCTAAGTGTGTTCCTGTCATTTTGGTAGTTTAGGGGTATTTCAATATATTCACTTATTAAGTGTCCAGATTAGTCTCTTATTTAGTTGTTTTGTTTATTCCTTTATTTAGTAGGATTGACAAGTCTTAAGTAGTTTAGGTAATCCTTTTTTCTAGATTTCTGCTTTTCTTAATGGTGGGATTCCATTTATGCATCTCTTCTAGGTGAGACTCCTAGAAGCCTTAGCAATATTCCAGGTTAATGCCCTTCTCCTTCTCTTCCATTTTATGTTCTTTCAATGCTGCTGTGACACGCCTGAGCCATAATTAGGCATCTAGTCAGTTCTTGATTCAAAAACCTTAGTTCAATCCTGCCTACCTCTACCACCTTGAACCCTTGACTTTGTTATTCAGAAATTTCTGTATCTTGTAACAATCAGATTTCTTCGATGGAAGTCTTTGTAAACATAAACCCTAAAGATTTATGCCCCAACCCCCTTAAAAGTTGTGGAACAGCCTTTATTGTGCTTTGCCCGTGTCAATTGCTCCTCATATTTCACAAACAGTTTATAAAAGTAGGTACAATGTGTCATCTTTTTCCGATAAATGTGACAAGCAGTGATTTATTGTGAACAAATTATTTATGTTAAACTATTTCTAAGTGAATCTACGTGACAGAGCTAGCCCATCCAACATAATTGGCTCTAGTTACACCCTTTGAATCCTGGAAAAAGGGGACTTAGATTTAACTGGATGTTACATATATATGTCTACAACTCTCTGTGTGTGTGCACGTGTTTCAAATCATATACTTGTATGATGGTATCACAAGGTCGATGGAACTCATATAATAGGTTAGTGAAACAGATTTTTTTTTTTTGAGGAGAGTGAAACTGAAATAAGATCAAAACATACCTTTTTGGGGTTCATATTGATTGGCAAACATTTGGCATGTCAAAAGGTCTTGCATTTTACCGAGGGGACCATGGATTTTCTCCCAAAATGTCTCATTAAATTGCTTGTGTTTAATATGCAGGTGTCTTGATATCAATCTTGTAGTTTAAAGTGCTAATTTGTATTTCACACGTTCTAGGGTATGGAACTTGACATTGGTGAGCTCAAGAAAATGTCAACAGACTATGCGGTGGCCAAGGATGAAGCCATCAGAGGTGCATAAATTTATCTTCTTGTGGTTAAGCTGCTGTTGTAATTCTGTCTACTTTGTTTTATTGAATCGAGTTTATTTCAGGCATGGGAAACTTAACATGTCAGGCATGATGACTTAATTACTTGGACTTCAACTAGATATAATAATTGGAAGTCGGTGGCCCTTCCTGAATTTTTCTATAAAAGCATACCTCATACGGTTCACATTTTAATGAATGTGATACTTTCATAAATAAGGTGGAAGATCTGGTTCCAAGTTATTCATGAGTTTTGGAATTCCCGATTTGCAGGAAGTATTGAATAACAACATTTGCCTTCTGTTTGCTACATGCCTGATTCCCAAACTATTCAATTGTTGAGGTTACTTGGATTATTTCCAATACTCTTACCTTTTCTCCCCCTCTTCTCTTTCTTTTTTCTGGCAACTGGCTTATAAAGTCTCGCCTTACATTATCTTGTCATGGATTTGTCAGATTCCGTATACTCCTAGAAATATACAACTGTTGGGAGCTGGCAAGTTGAGTGTGACTATTTCCTACAGAGCTTCAAACATGTTCCCACAAACTTGTCTATTTACGTTCTTCTTTGTTTTCTTCCCTTATTAGGATTTTCCACTTGTTTCTTTTACCGATGCTGAGTTTTATTTGTTCTCCTGTAAAGAGGCTAGCAAGGTGGTAGATGTGCAAAACATAAAGCACGTTACGGATAACAAAAGATTGATTGGGGATGTCGTGGAGAAAACTGCTGAAGATTGGAATGCTCAGAAAGAATTGTTCTATCAACAAATAAAATATGGCCAGCGTCCTGCTGAAGAACCACCAAAACAGGGAGAGAACGAGAACTTCGAAGGACAGGAACGGGAAGCCAATCAGAACTTCAAAGAGCAGGGAAGTAATGAGAAATTTGAAGAGCAGGATGACGATGGGAGCTTTGGTAAGGAACTAGAAGACGAGCTATTGTCGCAGCTCTTGACACGATGATGAAGACGCTTAACCCTTGAAACTTCTAGAGGACATAATAGCACTTGAAAAATGGGAAGACAAAGCGAATTAGAGCAGAAGGAAGACAAGGAGAATCCCGCAGCTTATGTGGACAATTGAAGGAGCAGGTACCATTTCAACCAAATTGGCAAGGATATCAAACAGAAACCAGACTAATTAGGATATAAAACGTTCTACGCAGCTGAGCAAAACTCATTAGAGGGGACGATGATAGTTGCTGCCTGCTGGGTGATAAACATTGCCTTTGTTGTTTTTGCTCGCCTTGATGTCTCCTGACTCCTAGTCGAAGTAAGCTATGAGCGAGATGCTTTAGAGGCCGGTATCCCATTATACTCTTAGATCGGAATTGAATTTTTTTGATTAGTGAGGATAATATGAATACATATACTGGGCTTTTTTGTGCATTTCTAACGAATGTCAACAAGTTCTTGAAAGTTTTGCTTCTACTTCCATTGTTATGATAATGAAACTCTTAACTAGATTTTTGAATGTGGAAACAGTTTATTTTAGCAGTTACTTTTGGTGTGGAAGCAATTACTGTTCTTCTGGGAGGCTATGAAAAGCACAAACTCAGTTTGAGAGAAATGCATACAGTTGAATTTGCGTGTATATGCCCTATTTTTGGAATTTTTTTTTTTAGTTTCTTTTTTGCATATCTAGTTTTATGTAAGGGGATGGGTCGCGATTTGAATTTTTAATTTTTTGGTTATTGTACTTAAAGGTTGCATTTATGAGCAAGGTGAAAAAGACGGTGAAAAAGACGCTAACAACTGGGCCAATTTCAATTATCATTTTGTACAAATAATGTTAAAATTATATGTTGTGCTCGTGGTGTATAGCACATGATCATCGAACTGAACACAATTCAGAATATTGTTCATCACAAGGGATACAATTAGCAAATAATTTATTCTAAAATTTCAATAAAGTTAGTTGAATGTGTAGCAGTTAACTTCTTTTTTTTTTCTTGGACAAGATGAAAAGTGTTTAAGAACATCTGAAAAACCAAAGTAAGCAAGAGAAAATAAATGGCAATAACAAATACTAGAAGAATGACAAGACTGATAATTTAAGAAATTGAATACAATGGAATTCTAGATAACAATCTAAATCAAACCTCCTAATCGGGGAAATTGATTGCTATAGAACCATTTTTTATTTTTATTTTTAATTTTCAAAATTAACGAAATTATGGGTGAGTAATAACTATAATAATACAATAACAAGGAGGGGTGAAATGCAAGTAGATTGACCTAGTTTGATGAGTCGATTCATTTTTTTTTGGCCGATTAAAAAAAAGGTAGATAAGGAAGTAGATCTAACGACTATCCAAAAAGTTCTAACCGAAAAATCATAATACTTGACTGCACCTGAAATTCATCTCAGACCTGACCTACCTAGACTATTATAGTGACTAACCACCGGCTCCAACCTCCCAACCTCGAAGCAAAGAATTAGGCTGGAACCCACTAGACCACTCTAGTCGGTGGTGAGTCGATTCAATTTATAGAAGCGTTCTTCAACCAAAACCACCTGCGTTTTGGCGCGAAAATTTGCAAGCAAACTTACTAGGGTTTGTTTCATCAACTGTTGAGTCATAAGCACCGTTTCTTTTCTCTCTCATGGAAGCATACCAAACAATGGCAAATTTCAGAGACCAGCTTGAAGAAATTAAAACCCTTTTGTCTTCAAACACCAAGTCACACAAACCTGTGGCTTACTCAACTCTATTGCACCTCCAAGAACAGTCAGTACTGACCAGTCTTTGATACAGTCACTCGCCCATTCATCTCATTCGCTTCTCTCTTCTATCCTCATTGACATATCCGCCGATGAAGAAGAAATGTAAGCTCTTGCCCCATTTTAAAATTTTTTTTTTGGCTATCTTTGTGCTTTCTTTCTTCTCTTTTTTTTTGGTTGAATTTTAGTTTTTTTGAGAATATTTTTGGGGTATTTTAGTGCTGCACAGGCTTTGAAATGTCTGGGTTTCATGGTTTACCATCCATCTATCGTTGCGGAAAATACCAGGTAAGTGAATGTTTATTGAAATTTACTAGTTTAAGAGAATGTGTGTAGAGTTGATTCTATTTGTTCTAACCTGAAAGACACACCAATTTTCACATTCTGAGTTTCGCTTCAAGAATCATCGAAGTAACGGGCGTAGTTCGTGCATCGTATTGTATATCATTCAGTGACTTATAAAACTAATGTTAAGTTTGTACTTGGTCCATCCATCCCAGCACTGACCGGGATCAGACTGTAATGACTCTTTGGCTTCTTATATTTGGATTATCATCCTAAGTTCAGCGGCACTGTGTTTTGGTGCATGAAAGTCAGGCATTGGAAAATGGAATTGGAAGACAGTAGTTTTAAAATTTGAACCTATTTTTTCCGTAATTCCATTCAAGGAACTCACTTCTGTGACACCAAACATTTAACATGAATGTAAATGACAAAATAAAAAATAAAGCTATAGAAGCACCAATGACAATCATTCTTATATAATCAAATTGGAATCATTATGAAGTACCCTTCTGGATTGAGAATGATATGGCAAGAGGGATGATAAAGTGAGGTTGCCTTTTTTGGGTAATTGCAGGGAATGATGCTAAAATTGATTGCGGGTGTGCTGGTTAAGGTCA
>CAUOFW020003447.1:0-16453 GCA_963454935.2 Ilex paraguariensis
AAAGAGAAACAACAGAACTAGGCAAAGCAAGGTCAAGTTCATTAGTGTTTAAAAGAGCCTCTTTGTACAAAAGTACAATCATCGGCTGATTGAAAACATGGCTCGCATAATCTCACTCACTTTTGCATAGAAAATATTTTGTTTTCTCTCTGATTTTTTTTCAATGGCCGCATTTTGATTTTCTTTTTCTCTCTCATTTTTCTCAGCCTCTCTTTGATTTTCACTCTTTTTCTTTTTCTTTGGTTCACTCTCTTTCTTTTGATCACTCTCTTTTTGCAATCTCACTTGATCCTCATACACTTGCTGCAGTGTCAATGGTACAAGAGTGATTGATCGGTGACTAAGCACAAAGGCGTATTTGTTCGTAAAGCCATCATGCTTCACATGCCTATCAAACTTCCATGGACGCCCTAGCAATAAGTGTCCCGCTTGCATCGGTACTACATCACACAGCACTTTATCTTTGTACTTACCAATTTGGAATGCAACTAAAACCTGCTTGTTCACCCTTATCTCACCACTATCATTTAACCATTGCAACTTATACGATTTAGGGTGCTTCAACACCGATAGTCCTAAATTCTCCACCATAATTGTGCTTCCAACATTAGTACAACTACCACCATCAATAATCACCCTACACACCGTGTCTTTGATGTATCACCTAGTGTGAAGGATGTTCTTCCGCTGCACTTCATCAACCTCTTTGGCATGTACGCTCAATGCTCTCCTCGCCACCAATGTCAATGCATCAGGGGCTAAATATTCCTCCTTGGGAACGTCCTCCAATGGTGGCATGTCATCGGTGTCGGAATCTTCATTGTTGGTCACATTTTCACCATTGTCTTACAACACCATGACCTGCTTGTTTGGACATTGACTTGCTATGTGTCCCGTGCCTTGACATTTAAAACATTTAATGCCACAATTCCTAGAGGTAGAATTGTCGGTTTTACCTTGAGGAATGTGGCTGGTGTTCACGGACTTGGGCTCTGCTTTGGACGTTGGTGACTTGTCCAGTTGCTTAGTATAACTTGGTTTCCAAGAGGTAGAACCAGAGTTATGGGCTGCACGTGACCCACCCCCCCTCTTGAGTTGTTGCTCCACTTTGATGGCCATGTGCACCATGTCTTCCAACTCCACATAATGCTGCATCTCTACCTTATCTAGGATTTCCCAGTTTAATCCCAGTAAAAACCTAGCCATGGTAGCCTCTCGATCCTCCTTTACATTATCTCGGATCATAGCAATCTCCATCTCCTTGTAGTAATCCTCCACGCTCCGGTTTCCCTGTCTAAGACCTTGTAATTTTTTGTACAACTCTCAATAGTAGTAGCTTGGAATGAAACATTTTCTCATCACCGTTTTCATCTCCTCCCATGTCTCTATTGGACGTTCTCTATTTCACCTCCGGTTTATAACAAGCTGATCCCACCAAGTAATAGCATAGTCAGAAAACTCAATCACCGCTAATTTTACCTTCTTTGCTTTGGAATTAGTTATGGCAGTCAAATACGAACTCCATCTTTTTCTCCCACTCAAGATATGCTTCAGGATCAAATCTACCTTGAAATGATGGAATTTTCATCTTAATACCACCCAAGTTGTTATCTTCCCAGTTCCTAGCTTCTCTAAACCGCCCCCCATGTCTCCTATTACTAACAACAGAATTTCGATCATCTTCTTCATCAAAACCAGGCCCATAAGGCTCTTCATCTTCAACCCTTACTTTCCTCGGTTGAACTCTTTCCCTTCTACGCACATTAGGGACGTTTTGTAACTGCCTCTCATGTGTTTTCTCCATCTAATCTATCCGTTTGTGAACTTGCTCCAGTTCCAACATCATCACATGCCTCATCTCACTCATCATGGCCTCCATAAACAATTTTGGGTCAGCAAGATTCGTAGCACTGTTGTGAGACATGATTGCTGCAAAACAAAGTTAGAAAAAACAAAAAGAAAAAAAAAATAAAAGAACCTCACAATTCTCTCCCTTACGTGTTTACACTAAAGAATGTGGATCACTATACGCTCGGGTTTCACTCAAAACACATGCCTTTTTTTAACCCTCTAATGTTCTCACCACTCTTGCCTTTTTCCACTCAATAATTTCTCTTTCAGTTCTTTTCAAACTAAACAAACAATTCTCAAAATTTCCCGCAACAATTCACCAAGAATTGATTGAGGAATTTCTGGTTTGAAGAGAAAGAATTCAAGGAACACGGCTGATTAGATTTTTGGAAGCAAAAATTAGCAAGATTTCCAAAAAAAAAATTCTGATTTTGGGGTGAGGTGGTTTTTGGGCTTATTGGACCCAAGATGGATGAAATACAAACAATTCTGATTTTTTTTTTTGGGCGATAGATGAACACAAACAATCTGACTTTTTTTTTTTTTTGACTTCTTTCAGCCCTTTTTTTTTCGGATCAGCAATTAACTTTTTGTGGTAACCGAATATGAATTTGTAATAAGTAGAACCAACAAAATACGAGCGGAATGGGGTAAAGAAAATTCAGCTGCACTAGGGTATGTGAACTGAATGTTTAGGAACTAAAAGAACACAGAATAACAAAGAGAAAGGAACAAGGAATAACGAAGAGAAAGGTTTTAAGGGATAGGAAAACCTGAACTCGAGCCTTGGCTCTGATACCAAATGATGTGAAGCCCGCCAATAATAACTAGAACCAACAACGAAAAGGACCTAAGATCGTTGTACGATTAGATTTGATGCTAGACCTCGACCCGTTGTTTAAGACAAACAAGAACCTTGATATATAGACCTCAACCCACTGTTTGTGAAATAAGAACATTGGTAGAAAGGAAGACGCCACAAACGGTGTGGAAACCCGTTTGATGAGTCGCTGGTGAACGCCACTGAAAATCCCAATAAGTTCGTTTAGTTCTTCAAAGAACCGTAGAGAATAATACTCTCAAAATTTGCTGAATAATAATTTGATTTTTCATTAATTTGAATGCCTATTTATAGGGTGGTCATTACAAGGATTAGGAAACTTCCTAAATTAGCTATCCTATTTAAGAAATATCTCTTACTTGTTGGTAAAAAAATATCTCTTACTTTCCTAAGACTCTTGAACAAAAAGAAAGACATTCAGCCCTTTAATTGGCTGATCACATGCCTAAATAGAAAAAGAAAAATACTTGGTATTCAAGCCTTACAATCAGACCCCAAAAAGAGTGAATAGTGTGTTTGTTACTGTAGCGTGAACAGTGCAGCGCTACAGCAACTACAAAAACCCTACTTCATAAGAAATAAAACATGTGGGCTAAGCATCCTCAAAGCTTGCTTATAATAATAATCCTTTAAACAAATTGGAGGCATTAACAACAACAAGCCAATTTAAGCTGAGCCTTAGCCCCTAGTTGGATTCTTCTAGAACTTGAATCAAGTTGATGAATCTTTGTTGCCCAAGTGGATCATGGTCAATGGGCCTCCACTAACTTGCTTGATTCCATGCCTCTTGAATCAGTCCATTGAGTACCTCTTTAAACTTCCTTGCTCGTGCTCTCGTAATTGGCCTAATTGGAACTTGAACTAAATCCCTTGAAATTGTGTTATGATTTGCATCATTTATGATGTTTGAAACGACATGCAAGTGATAGTTTTGTTTTGTCATAGCAGTTGCCCTATCAGGAGGTATGGTTGGCATCGCTTTGTTCCCATGATGGAATGTATCTAGGGCATTAAGCACTTTTGGTGTATGTTTCATGCATTAATTACCATTTATGAGAAAGAATCGTCACTAATTAAACCCCTTTGCTCGAGTTTTTTCTATCATTCTTTCCTCACCCTCTAACATCACTCTTTAGTTAACAAACTCATTTCTTCTTTATGGACCCCGCTGTGCAATAGGAACGAAGTCAGCTCCTTGGAAGGCAAGCCTCTTTAACATGAAACTTGCTTAGGCCGACCTCTTAGTGCCAAGTGAGCTAACCATGGACCATTTGGAAGGCATCAGGGGGCACTATGGTTTTCCCGTTAGAATCCCGATCCATATCCTTGACTCTGACTCCCCTACAATATGATGTTCATGAGAAGGGTCTGCTTCGCCTTTAAGGTGGGCCATCGATTTCCATTCTCTCCCTTCATCAGGGCAGCCATTCATTATTTCAATGTATGCCCTACCTTGTCTCTCTATGCAGGGATAAGGAATTTTGGTTGGCATTGTGGCCATCTGGCACTCGACGGGGTTGGATCATTCTCCCTCAGTAGCCGAGTTTTCCAGCCTCTTTTGCCTGGCTCCTAATTATCATGGCTTTTACTGTTTTCTTAGAAGGGATGGGATGCCTAAGCATATTTTTGACCTCCCCAATCCTCTCCGTTGCTAAGAAAGTTGTTTCTTTCTTATTTCTAGAGATGGTTGGTAATTTGAAGGAGCTATAAGAGTTGGACCTCGCATTCCCCAGATCTAGGATGTTCCAACCAACATGAGTGAGTAAGACTGTCATTTCTCTTGGGCCTTGGTCCCCCTCTCCCCATAACAAAGAAGATTCCTGATGACCTTGGAGGGCCAGCGGTTGCTTCAAATTATGACAAAGAGCTGGTAACACATAGCCTTGCTACTTGTATACTTTTGTTGCTCTGTCTTTATCCCCCTTGACTTGTGTAAGGATTGTAGCCTTGTAGAAGTCATAAAGTATTGTCCCTACTATTAGTTCAAGTTAAGTTAAGAATCAGGAAACTCCAACATGCTTCTATTGAAACAATTAGACACAATCTGAGCTAAGTTATGGGCCAAAAAGCTCTAATTTGCTTCTGTTGAGTCAAGTACACCCACTCTAAGGTAAGTAAAGAGCTAGAAGGCTCTAATTGATGCAAATCATAGCATAACTTCAAGGGATTTAGTTCAAGTTCCAATTTACTTCTGTTGAGCCAAGTAGACCCACTCCAAGATAGAAGAGCTAGAAGGCTCTAGTTGTTGTTAATGCCTCCAATTTGTTTAGAGGATTACTATTATAAGTGGGTTTGAGGATGCTTAGCCCACATGTTTTATTTCTTATGAAGTAGGGTTTTCGAAGTTACAGTAGCGTCGCACTGTTCACGTTACAGTAACAACGCACTATTCACTCTTTTTTTTGGGGTCTAATTGTAAGGCTTGAATGCCAACTACTTTCCTTTTTCTATTTAGGCATGTGATCAGCCAGTTAAAGGGCTGAATGTCTTTCTTTTTGTTCAAGAGTCTTAGGAAAGTAAGAGATATTTCTTAAATAGGATAGCTATTTTTGGAAGTTTCCTAATCCTTGTAATGACCAACCTATAAATAGGCATTCAAATCATTGAAAAGTCATATTATTATTCAGCAAATTGTGAGAGTATTATTCTATACGGTTCTTTGAAGAACTAAATGAACTTATTGAGATTTTTTGTGGCGTTCACCCGCGACTTATCAAACGGGTTTCCACACCATTTGTGGTGTCTTCCTTTATATCGAGGTTCTTGTTTCACAAACAATGGGTTGAGGTCTATATACCAAAGTTCTTGTTTGTTGTAAACAATGGGTCGAGGTCTAGCATCAAATCTGATCGTAAAACGATCTTGGGACCCTTTTCGTTGTTGGTTCTTGTTATTCTTGGTGGGTTTCACATCACTAATTGGCTTATGTTGATTCAAGTAGGCTCAATCTGAACTATGCTAAAACCTGAAAAAATTTAAAATTTTATGAGAAAGGGCAAAATGGTAATTAGTCATTACGGTGCAGGTTGAAAATCTAAATTTTTCTAGAAATCGGATGATGAAATGGACCTCACCATTGGATACGTCTCACGAAATTTAGTTACCCAGTCAATTTGTATTGAATTCAGAGACAATCAGATTTTTCGCATTTTATAATATGATCGGGGCATTGCGCGATAAACAAAAAAAAATGCGATCAAATTTTATTCGAGGAACCTGGGAGATAATTTTAAGTTAGTTCAAATAAAATATAGTGAACATTACACAGAACGAGATTTAATTGATTTGAGATAAAATCGGGTTAGAAAAAGACGGGACGTGTGGCTTAATATGGACCCATGTATTAGAGGGTATAAATAGGGAGAGAGAGAGAGGGGAGAAAGAAGAGAGAGAAAATCAAGTTCTGTTTCATTTCTCCTTGCAATCTAGGACGATTCGTTCCTTGGATTACTTCGTGCTAAGAACAAAAAGTGTTCTACAAAATGAGAGTTACACGTATGTACCAAAGATCGTGGGTTTTGCCAAAGTTTCAAGATCAATATTTTCGGGATCTAAGCTTTGACGCTTGATTTGGCCATTTTGGAGCTTCTACTACGCAGTATTATGTTTCAAGAGGTAAGGTTCTTCTGCTAGCTAGGTTTATTTTCAATCTAGGATTGTATATGAAATAGGTAGCATGATTAGAGATGAAATCTCTTATCTAAATATACTCCTAGTGTAACTAGAATACGAAAAATGGTATAACAATTGATGAAATCAATTCTAGTATGAATTGGGTTTGATGAAATTTTCTTCACCATTTTCATTGTTGTAAGCATTATTTTGCTTGTAATCTTTCCCCCTTTCACTCTAAACTCTTTTATTCAAGTTGTAATCAAGCTTACCTAAGTGTTCTTGTATTTCCATTTCTACATTTGGATATTTTCTCTTCAAGCTTTGTATTTTGGGTATGAATGACTTTGCTCTTGCAATTTAATCCTTTTCTTGCATCAATACAAGTTTCATGTTTCATTTCACTAATATTTTTCTTTACATTATGGTTGTTCTTGCCTTTACCATGAGTAGCTAAACTTGCAGTTGGCTAATCCAAGGGGAATTTCCTCTTGGGTATGTGAAATCGACTCTCTTTCATTTTTCCTAGTAATGACTACGTTGAGTGCAGACGTGGTTGTGGGCTCTGGATACACCGTAAATTTGTCATGGGGTATGCTTTTGTGCAACACAACCACATTAGTCTCTCACTTCCTACGAATCAATCAAACACTGAGACACCATTGGTTGAATGTATTGAGTCGATTTGGTATGCCCATTGTAATGACCTCTATGGATTAGCCGACCTTGCTTTCTTGCATTATGACCAGAACGCAGCTCCCCTAAAACACAACTCGCAAAATTTTTCAATTTTCATTTCTTTATAAATCACCCTTCAAAAATATTTGACATTTCCTTCCCTAAGGAGACAACCTTGGAATATCCATTCCAAGTAAAACACGATATTGAAAGTCTCTTTACGCTTGGAGAGCACTTTTACACACATGCATTTTGCTCAAACACATGATTTTTTCCTTTTCTTGCATTGAACCCGAGGGAGAGTGACACTCAACAATTTCTATAATCCATACACACATAGTCTGGGTTCAAGCTTTGGAGATTAGGGAAAACCATCAAGCATCTTTGGCTCCATTGCTGGGGAAGGCTAAGCGTCGAATTCGAATGTGATTTGGGAACAACAGATGTAAGTCCCGTGATTCTCATCACAGGCCGAGGTATGTTACTCCTTTGTATATATTGTTGTATACTATATTTTCAATTGTAAGTAGTTTTTTTGCATGTGGGGACGTGATAACCAAAATTGACTAGTGAGACATGCACTAGGACCAATTATGAATATAGACCAAGACCCACCTGAGGATGCAGGAGACAATTTCAAGGATGATGGAGCCAATAATCCAAGTGGTGGGGGAGTGCAAAACCCACGAGTGCCTAACCCTCGAATGCAATTTCCCTCTCCGAGAAATGAAGGAAATAATCTCCCTATTCATCATCCTTTGGTGAGATCAATGAGAGATTATCTCCAACCTACTCAAAGCACCACCCCTTCGTGCATACTTCTACCCATGCAAGCACATGGCTTACTAGTTAAACCAGGTATGTTACAATTACTTGCTCAATTCCATGGAATGGAACAAGAAAATCTTTACATACACATTAAGGAATTAGAGGAAATAGTTGGAACATTCATTAAAATCATGCCAAGGAATATATGGCACGCATGAAATTATTTCCCTTCTCCCTCAAGGACAAAGCTAAAACTTTGTTGAACTCGTTAAAACCCCGCTCAATAAGTTCTTTGGTAAAAATGTTATCCAAATTTCAGAATAATTTTTATTTCCGTGCCCAAGACAACTGCACATAAAGAAATAAATTCAAAATTTTTCAAAAAAACCAAACGAATAGTTCTATCAATGTTGGGATAGAAACAAGGACTTGTTACACTCCATTCCACATCATCGATTCGAACTATGGCAACTGGTGAGTTTCTTCAATGAAAATTTTACACTGGGCCTTCTACAATTTGTCGAAATGAAGTGCAACGGAGAGTTTCTAAATAAGTGACTCGATGAGGCCCACAAGTACCTTAATACATTGGCGAAAAATGCTCAATCTTGGGATATCACGGATCCCACCGACGTGTCAAGGTTCTCTAGATGTGGACCCCAATCGACTTGCTTTGAAACTCCACAACAATATTGGAAATACAACCCAAGAAAGCCAAATATAGGTCTATGGATGGAGAATCTAAACCCGTTGAGAACTCGTATCAAGAACCTAGATTATATTAATATCTAGACCTGTTAAAAAACCTTTCTCAAGAACCCAGATTACAAGGAGTAATGCCACAAAGGTTGTGATTTACATTGATAATTCAAAAATTCAATCAAGAACAAGAGGAGTAAACTCAACTCAACTCAGAATCAAAATTCATTATATATTGCCTCTCTTATTTCATTGATAGAACACCTATTTATAGGCTGGCCATTACAAGTAAACAAATCCTAATCTATTAAGGAAACAAATCCTAATCTAAATAGGAATAAATAAAGACTAAAATTTGTGACCTTTTCTCTCAAAACTGCCCTTGAGTGAATAGTGTCATTGGTTCTGTAAATTGAATAGTACCGTGCTACAGTACTTATTCTAAACCTTAGTTCAAACAAAATAATAAAACATGTGTGGGCTAAGCAACCTCAAACCCACTTATTCTAAACTAATAATAAAAAATTCTTTAAACAAATTGAAAGCCTTAACAACAAAAGCCCCTATCTCTAAGTCATGTCTTCATGCCTTCCATAGCTTGGATTAAGTGGATCAAAATTGGTTCTCCTTCTTTCAAGCCCATCTTGAGTGTTGGGCTCTTGCTAGATTCATCCCAAGCGGATTCACCAATCCTTGCATTGCTTTCTTGATCTTGTAATTGGCCCATCTAGACTTGCAAAGGATCTTTAAGAATAGGCCCACCTTGGCTTTCATCATTCCCCCTTTCCTCAAAAAGATTCGTCCTCGAATCTTTGCCCACATCTTCAGGAGAAAGATCAGAAACATTGACGGTAGTAGAAAAAAAAAAAAATAAAAAAATAAAATTCAAATTTTCTCTCCCTTTTTTTTTACCAACTGATTTGATCACAAACTAGATAGTAAACAATTGACAAAACCCTAACAATAACTCAAACCCTAGAATAATGAAAAAAAATTGGCAGCCACACAAAACTCTAAGAATTTCAGCAGCTTTTTTCTTTTTTTTTTTAACCCTTGAACAATGAAGCCCTAGAATCAATTATGCAAGAAATAAAATGATAGGATATGACATGATTGGAAACCTTGCTTTGATACCAAATGATGTGAACCCCAATCGACTGGCTTTGAGACCCAACAACAATATTGGAAATACAACCCAAGAAAGCCAAACTCAGGTCTATGGATGGAGAATCTAGACCCGTTGAGNCGACTGGCTTTGAGACCCAACAACAATATTGGAAATACAACCCAAGAAAGCCAAATTCAGGCCTATGGATGGAGAATCCAAACCCAATGAGAACTCGTTCCAAAAACCAAGACTATATTAAAATGTAGACCCATTGAAGAACCCTTCTCAAGAACCCATATTACAAGGAGGAACGCCACAAAGGTAGTGATTAACCTTTGATAAGTTCAAAAAATTCAATCAAGAACAAGAGGAGTAAACACAACTCAACTCACAATCCAAATTCATTAAATATTGTCTCACTTATTTCATTGATAGAACACCTATTTATAGGTTGGCCATTACAAGGAAACAAATCCTAATCTATTAAGGAAACAAATCCTAATCTACAAAGGAAACAAATCCTAATCTAAATAGGAATAACTAAAGACTAAAATTTGTGACCTTTTCTCTAAAAAAGTCCCTTTAGTGAATAGTGTCATGGGAACTGTAGCATGAACAGTACCGTGCTACAGTACTTATTCCAAACCTTAGTTCAAATAAAATAATAAAACAAGTGTGGGGCTAAGCATCCTCAGACCCACTTATTCTAAACTAATAATAAAAATTCTTTAAACGAATTGAAAGCCTTAACAACAAAATCCCCTATCTCTAAGTCATGCCTTCATGTCTTCCAAAGGTTGGATCAAGTGGATCAAAAATGGTTCTCCTTCTTTCAAGCCCATCTTGAGTGTTGGGCTCTTGCTAGATTCATCCCACCAATCCTTGCATTGCTTCCTAGATTTTCTAGGCTCTTGATCATGTAATTGGCCCATCTGGACATGCCAAGGATCGTTAAGAGTAGGCCCACCATGGCTTTCATCTTTCCCCCTTTCCTCAAAAATATTCGTCCTCGAATCTTCGCCCACATCTTAAGGAGAAAGATCAGAAACATTGACAGCAGCACGAAAGAAAGAAAAACCTTTCCTTTATTTTTCTGCTCTTTGTTTTTTCATAGATTTTTTTTTTTGCCACCAACTGATTTGATCCAAAGTAGATAGTAAACAAATGTCAAAACCAAAACAACAACTCAAACCCTTGAACAAAGAAATTTTTTTTTATGTAACCCGAGAATAATAGATCCCAAGAATCAATTATGCAAGAAATAAAAGGATAGGATATGACCTGATTGGAAACTTTGCTTTAATACCAAATCATGTGAACCCCAACTGACTTGTTTTGAGACCCAACAACAATATTGGAAATACAACTCAAGAAAGCCAAATTCAGGTCTATGGATGGAGAATCTAAAGCTATTGAGAACTCGTTTCAAGAACCTAGATTATATTAAAATCTAGACCCGTTGAAGAACCCTTCTCAAGAACCCAGATTACAAGGAGGAACGCCACAAAGGTTGTGATTTACCTTTGATAAGTTCAAAAAATTCAATCAAGAGCAAGAGCAATAAACTCAACTCAACTCACAATCAAAATTCATTATATATTGCCTCTCTTATTTAATTAATAGAACACCTATTTATAGGCTAGTCATTACAAGGAAACAAATCCTAATCAATTATGGAAACAAATCCTAATCTACTAAGGAAACAAATACAAATCTAAATAGGATTAAATAAAGACTAAAATTTGTGACCATTTCTCTCAAAAATGCCCTTGAGTAAATAGTGTCATGGGTGCTGTAGCCTGAACTGCACCGTGCTACAATACTTATTCTAAACCTGAGTTCAAATAAAATAATAAAACATGACTGAGCTAAGCATCCTCGAACCCACTTATTCTAAACTAATAATAAAAATTCGTTAAACAAATTGAAAGCCTTAACAACAAAAACCCCTATCTCTAAGTCATGTCTTCCATAGATTGGATCAAGTGGATCAAAATTGGTTCTCCTTCTTTCAAGCCCATCTTGAGTGTTGGGCTCTTGCTAGCTTCATCCCACCAATCTTTGCATTGCTTCCTTGATATTCTTGGCTCTTGATCATGTAATTGGCCCATCTGGACATGCCAAGGATCGTTAAGAGTAGGCCCACCTTGGCTCTCATCATTCCCATTTTTCTCAAAAAGATTCATACTCGAATCTTCGCCGACATATTAAGCAGAAAGATCGGAAACAATGATGGTAGCAAGAAAAGAAAGAAAAAAAGAATTCAGAATTTTCTCTTCTTTTTTTTTTCTTATGTTTTTTTTTTGGACGAATTTTTTTTTCCACCAACTGATTTGATCACAAAGTAGATAGTACACAATTGTCAAAACCCTAACAACAACTCAAACCCTTGAACAAAGAAATTTTTTTTTTTGTAACCCCAGAATAATGAAGCCCTAGAATCAATTATGCAAGAAATAAAAGAATAGGATATGACCTGAGTGGAAACCTTGCTTTGATACCAAATGATGTGAACCCCAATCAACTTGCTTTGAGACCCAACAACAATATTGGAAATACAACCCAAGAAAGCCAAATTCAGGTATGTGAATGGAGAATCTAAATTCGTTAAGAACTCGTTTCAAGAACCTAGATTATATTAAAATCTAGACCCCTTGAAAAACCCTTCTCAAGAACCCAGATTACAAGGAGGAACGCCACAAAGGTTGTGATTTACGTTTGATAAGTTCAAAAAATTAAAACAAGAACAAGAGGAGTAAACTCAACTCAACTCACAATCAAAATTCATTTTTTTTTGTCTCTCTTATTTCATGGATAGAACACCTATTTATTGGCTAGCCATTACAAGAAAACGAATCCGAATCAATTAAGGAAACAAATCCTAATCTGAATAGGATTAAATAAAGACTAAAATTTGTGACCTTTTCTCTCAAAAAATGCCCTTGAGTGAGTAGTGGCGTGGGTACTGTAGCATGAACAGTACCGTGCTACACTACTTATTCTAAACCTTAGTTCAAATAAAATAATAAAACATGTATGGGCTAAGCATCCTCAAACCCACTTATTCTAAACTAAAAATAAAAATTCATTAAACATATTGAAAGCCTTAACAACAATAGCCCCTATCTCTAAGTCCTATCTTCATGTCTTCTTTAGCTTGGATCTACTGGATCCAAATTGGTTCTTCTTTTTTCAAGCCCGTCTTGAATGTTGGGCTCTTGCGAGCTTCATCCCACCAATCCTTGCATTGCTTCATTGATCTTCTTGGCTCTTGATCATGTAATTGGCCCCTATGGACATGTCAAGGATCGTTAAGAGTAGGCCCACCTTGGCTCTCATCATTCCCCCTTTCCTCAAAAAGATTCGTCCTCGAATCTTCACCCACATCTTAAGGAGAAAGATCAGAAACATTGACGATAGCAGGAAAAGAAAGAAAAAAATATTTTGAATTTTCTTTACTTTTTTTTTTTGCTCTTTATATTTTCTTAATTTTTTTTTTTGAACGATTTTTTTTTTTCCACCAACTAATTTGATCACCAAGTAGATAGTACACAATTCTCAAAACCATAACAACAACAAACACCCTTGACCAATAATTTTTTTTTTTTGTAACCCTAAAATAATGAAACCCTAGAATCAATTATGCAAGAAATAAAAGGATAGGATATGACCTGATTGCAAACATTGCTTTGATACCAAAGATGTGAACCCCAATCGACTTGCTTTGAGACCTAACAACAATATTGGAAATACAACCCAAGAAAGCCAAATTCAGGTCTGTGGATGGAGAATCTAAACCCATTGAGAACTCGTTTCGTGAACCTACATTATATTAATTGGTAGACCCGTTGAAAAAACCCTTCTCAAGATCCCAGATTACAAGGAGGAACGCCACAAAGGTTGTGATCTACCTTTGATAAGTTCAAAAAATTCAATCAAGAGCAAGAGCAGTAAACTCAACTCAACTCACAATCAAAATTCATTATATATTGCCTCTCTTATTTCATTGATAGAACACCTATTTATAGGCTGGCCATAAGAAGGAAACAAATCCCAATTTATTAAGGAAACAAATCCTAATCTACTAAGGAAACAAATCCTAATAAAATACGAATAAATAAAGACTAAAATTTGTCACCTTTTCTCTCAAAAATGCCCTTGAGTGAATAGTGTCATGGGTATTGTAGCATGAACAGTACAGTGCTACAGTACTTATTCTAAACCTTAGTTCAAATAAAATAATAAAACATGTGTGGTCAAAGCATCTTCAAACCCACTTATTCTAAACTAATAATAAAAATTCTTTAAACAAATTGAAAGGCTTAACAACAAAAGCCTCTATCTCTAAGTCATGTCTTCATGTCTTGGATCAAGTGGATCAAAATTGGTTCTCCTACTTTCAAGCCCATCTTGAGTGTTGGGCTCTTGCTAGCTTCATCCCAAGNGGTCTTCATGTCCTCCACAGCTTGGATCAAGTGGATCAAAATTGGTTCTCCATCTTTCAAGCCCATCTTGAGTGTTGGGCTCTTGCTAGCTTCATCCCAAGTGGATTCACCAATCCTTGCATTGCTTTCTTGATCTTGTAATTGGCCCATCTAAACTTGCAAAGGGATCTTTAAGAGTAGGCCCACCTTGGCTTTCATCATTCCCCCTTTTCTCAAAAAGATTCGTCCTCGAATCTTTGCCCACATCTTCAGGAGAAAGATCAGAAACATTGACGGTAGTAGAAAAAAATAAAAAAAAATTTGAATTTACTCCCTTTTTTTTTTTTCCAGCTGATTTGATCACAAACTAGATAGTAAACAATTGACAAAAACCTAACAATAACTCAAACCCTAGAATAATGAAAAAAAATTGGCAGCCACACAAAACTCTAAGAATTTCAGCAGCCTTATTTTATTTTATTTTTTAACCCTAGAACAATGAAGCCCTAGAATCAATTATGCAAGAAATAAAAGGATAGGATATGACCTGATTGGAAACCTTGCTTTGATACCAATTGATGTGAACCCCAATCGATTTGCTTTGAGACCCAACAACAATATTGGAAATACAACCCAACAAAGCCAAATTCAGGTCTATGGATGGAGAATCTAAACCCGTTGATAACACATTTCAAGAACCTAGATTATATTAAAATCTAGACCCGTTGAAGAACCCTTCTCAAGAACCCAGATTACAAGGAGGAACGCCACAAAGGTTGTGATTTACCTTTGATAAGTTCAAAAAGTTNTTATATTAAAATCTAGACCCGTTGAAGAACCCTTCTCAAGAACCCAGATTACAAGGAGGAACGCCACAAAGGTTGTCATTTACCTACGATAAGTTCAAAAAAATCAATCAAGAACATGAGGAGTATACTCAACTCTGCTCACAATCAAAATTCATAATATATTGTCTCTCTTATATCATTGATAGGACACCTATTTATAGGCTGGTCATTACGAGGAAACAATCCTAATCTATTAAGGAAACGAATCTTAATCTACTAAGGAAACAAATCTAAATCTAAATAGAAAGAAATAAAGACTAAAATTTGTGACTTTTTCCCTCAAAAATGCCCTTGAGTAAATAGTGTCATGGGTACTGTAGCTTTTGAACTGTACCGTGCCACAGTACTTATTCTAAACCTGAGTTGAAATAAAATAATTAAACATGTGTGGGCTAAGCATCCTCAAACCCACTTATTCTAATCTAATAATAAAAATCCTTTAAACAAATAGATAGCCTAAACAACAAAAGCCCCTATCTCTAAGTCATGTCTTCATGTCTTCCATTGCTTGGATCAAGTGCATCAAAATTGGTTCTTCTTCTTTCAAGCTTATCTTGAGTGTTGGGCTCTTGCTAACTTCATCCCACTAATCCTTGCATTGCTTCCTTGATCTTCTTGGCTCTTGATCATGTAATTGGCCCTTCTGGACATACCAAGTGATGTGTTACCCGCCAAAATAGCGAGAACCAACAACGAAAAGAACCCAAGATCGTTTAACGAATAGATTTTATGGTAGACCTTGACCCGTTGTTTACAACAAACCAGAACCTTGGTATATAGACCTCAACCCAATGTTTGTGAAACAAGAACCTCGGTATAAATGAAGATGCCACAAACGGTGTGGAAACCCGTTTGATAAGTCGTTGGTGAACGCCACGGAGAATTCCGATAAGTTTGTTTAGTTTCGCAAAGAACCAAAGAGAAAACACTCTCAAAATTTGCCGAATAATGATCTTTAAGAGTAGGCCCACCTTTGTTCTCATCATTCCCCCTTTCCGCAAAAAGATTCGTCCTCGAATCTTCACCGACATCTTAAGCAAAAAGATCAGAAACATTGAAGGTAAAAAACAAGGCCCTATCTCTAAGTCATGTCTTCATGTCTTCCATAGCTTGGATCAAGTGGATCAAAATTGGTTCCCCTTCTTTCAAGCCCATCATGAGTGTTGGGCTCTAGCTAGCTTCATCCCACCAATCCTTGCATTGCTTCCTTGATATTCTTGGCTCTTGATCTTGTAATTGGCCATCTAGACTTGCAAATGATCTTTAAGAGTGGGCCCACCTTTGTTCTCATCAAATGATGAGAACAAAGGTGGGCCTACTCTTAAAGATCATTATTCACTAAATTTTGAGAGTGTTTTCTCTTTGGTTCTTTAAAGAACTAAACGAACTTATCAGAATTCTCCGTGGCGTTCACCAATGACTTATCAAACGGGTTTCCACACCGTTTGTGGCGTCTTCCTTTATATTGAGGTTCTTGTTTCACAAACAGTGGATTGAGGTCTATATACCAAGGTTCTTGTTTGTTGTAAACAACGGGTCAAGGTCTACCATAAAATCTGTTCGTTAAACGATCTTGGGTTCTTTTCGTTGTTGGTTCTCGTTATTCCGGCGGGTAACACATCAC
>CAUOFW020003447.1:27479-37611 GCA_963454935.2 Ilex paraguariensis
ACCAACTGATTTGATCACAAACTAGATAGTAAACAATGGTCAAAACCCTAACAACAACTCAAACCCTTGAACAATGCAATTTCATTTTTTTTTGTAACCCTAAAATAATGAAGCCCTAGAATCATTTATGCAAGAAATAAAAGGATAGGATATGACCTAATTGGAAACCTTGCTTTGATACCAAATGATGTGAACCCCAGTCGACCTGCTTTGAGACCCAATGACAAAATTCGAAATACAACCCAAGAAAAGCCAAATTCAGGTCTATGGATAGAAAATCTAAACCCGTTGAAAACTCGTTTCAAGAACCTAGATTATATTAAAATCTAGACCCGTTGAAGAACCCTTCTCAAGAACCCAAATTACAAGGAAGAATGCCACAAAGGTTGTGATTTACCTTTGATAAGTTCAAAAAATTCATTCAAGAACAAGAGCAGTAAACACAACTCAACTCACAATCCATATTCATTATATATTGTCTCTCTTATTTCATTGATAGAACACCTATTTATAGGCTGGCCATTACAAGGAAACAAATCCTAATCTATTAAGGAAACAAATCCTAATCTACTAAGAAAACAAATCCTAATCTAAATACGAATAAATAAAGACTAAAATTTGTGACTTTTTCTCTCTAAAATGCCCTTGAGTGAGTAGTGTCATGGGTACTGTAGCATGAACAGTATCGTGCTGCAGTACTTATTCTAAACCTTAGTTCAAATAAAATAATAAAACATGTGTGGGCTAAGCATCCTCAAACCCACTTTTTCTAAACTAATAATAAAAATTCTTTAAACAAATTGAAAGCCTTAAAAACAAAAGCCCCTATTATCTCTAAGTCATGTCTTCATGTCTTCCTTAGCTAGGATCAAGTGGATCAAAATTGGTTCTCCTTCTTTCAAGCACATCTTGAGTGTTGAGCTCTTGCTAGCTTCATCCTACCAATCGTTGCATTGCTTTCTTGATCTTCTTGGCTCTGTATCATGTAATTGGCCCATCTGGACATGCCAAGGATCGGTAAGAGTAGGCCCACCTTGGCTCTCATCATTCCCCCTTTCCTCAAAAATATTCGTCTTCGAATCTTCGCCCACATCCTAAGGAGAAAGATCAAAAACATTGGCGGTTGCAAGAAAAGAAAGAAAAAAAAATTCCAAATTTTCTCTTCTTTTTTTTTTTTGCTCTTTATTTTTTCTTCAATTTTTTTTTAACGAAATTTTTTTTTCCACCAACTGATTTGATCACAAAGTAGATAGTACACAATTCTCAAACCATAACAACAACAAAAACCCTTGACCAATGAAAGTTTTTGTTTTTTTTGTAACCCCAAAATAATGAAGCCCTAGAATCAATTATGCAAGAAATAAAAGCATAGGATATGACCTAATTGGAAACTTTTGTTTGATACCAAAGGATGTGAACCCCAACCGACTTGCTTTGAGACCTAACAACAATATTGGAAATACATCCCAAGAAAGCCAAATTCTGGTCTGTGGATGGAGAATCTAAACCCATTGAAATCTCGTTTCGTGAACCTAGATTACATTTAAATCTAGACCCGTTGAAGAACCCTTCTCAAGAACCTAGATTACAAGGAGGAACGCCACAAAGGTTGTGATTTACCTTTGATAAGTTCAAAAAATTTAATCAAGAGCAAGAGCAGTAAACTCAATTCAACTCACAATCAAAATTCATTATATATTGCCTCTATTATTTCATTGATAGAACACCTATTAATAGGCTGGCTTTTACAAGGAAACAAATCCTAATCTAAATAGGAATAAATAAAGACTAAAATTTGTAACCCTTTCTCTCAAAAATGCCCTTGAGTGAATAGTGTCACGAGTACTATAGCATGAACAGTACCATGCTATAATACTTATTCTAAATCCTAGTTCAAATAAAATAATAATACATATGTGGGCTAAGCATCCTCAAACCCACTTAATCTAAACTAATAATAAAAATTATTTAAACAAATTGAAAGGCTTAACAACAAAAAAACCAATTGAATCTTAGCCTTAGCCCCTAGCTGGATTCTTCTAGAACTTGAATCAAGTGGATCAAAATTGGTTCTCCTTCTTTCAAGCCCATCTTGAGTGTTGGGCTCTTGCTAGCTTCATCCCAAGCGGATTCACCAATCCTTGCATTGCTTTCTTGATCTTGTAATTGGCCCATCTAGACTTGCAAAGGATCTTTAAGAATAGGCCCACCTTGGCTTTCATCATTCCCCCTTTCCTCAAAAAGATTCGTCCTCGAATCTTTGCCCACATCTTCAGGAGAAAGATCAGAAACATTGACGGTAGTAGAAAAAAAATAAAAAAAAAATTTGAATTTTCTCTTTTTTTTTACCAACTGATTTGATCACAAACTACATAGTAAACGATTGACAAAACCCTAACAATAACTCAAACCCTAGAATAATGAAAAAAAATTGGCAGCCACACAAAACTCTAAGAATTTCAGCAGCTTTTTTTTTTTTTTTTTAACCCTAGAACAATGATGCCCTAGAATCAATTATGCAAGAAATAAAAGGATAGGATATGACCTGATTGGAAACCTTGCTTTGATACCAAACGATGTGAACCCCAACCGACTTGCTTTGAGACCTAACAACAATATTGGAAATACAACCCAAGAAAGCCAAATTCAGGTCTATGGATGGAGAATCTAAACCTGTTGATAACACGTTTTAAGAACCTAGATTATATTAAAATCCAGACCTGTTGAACAACCCTTTTCAAGAACCTAGATTACAAGGAGGAATGCCACAAAGGTTGTGATTGACCTACGATAAGTTCAAAAAATTCAATCAAGAACAAGAGGAGTAAACTTAACTCAGCTCACAATTAAAATTAATAATATATTGTCTCTCTTATTTCATTGATAGAACACCTATTTATAGGCTGGCCTTTACAAGGACACAAATCCTAATCTATTAAGGAAACAAATCCAAATCTACTAAGGAAACAAATCCTAATCTAAATTGGAATAAATAAAGACAAAAATTTGAGACATTTTCTCTCAAAAATGCCCTTGTGTGAATAGTGTANCAAATCCAAATCTACTAAGGAAACAAATCCTAATCTAAATTGGAATAAATAAAGACAAAAATTTGAGACATTTTCTCTCAAAAATGCCCTTGTGTGAATAGTGTAATGGTACTGTAGCATGAACAGTACCGTGCTACAACACTTATTCTAAACCTTAGTTCAAATAAAAAAATAAAACATGTGTGGTCTAAGCACCCTCAAACCCACTTATTCTAAACTAATAATAAAAATTCTTTAAACAAATTGAAAGCTTTAACAACAAAGGCCCCCATCTCTAAGCCATGTCTTCATGTCTTCCATAGCTTGGATCAAGTGGATCAAAATTGGTTCTCCATCTTTCAAGCCCATCTTGAGTGTTGGGCTGTTGCCAGCTTCATCCCACCAATCCTTGCATTGATTCCTTGATCTTTCTTGGCTCTAGATCTTGTAATTGGCCCATCTGGACATGCTAAGGACCTTTAAGAGTAGGCCCACCTTGGCTCTCATCATTCCCCCTTTTCTCAAAAAGATTCGTCCTCGAATCTTCGCCCACATCTTAAGGAGAAAGATCATAAACATTGACATTAGCTGGAAATGAAACAAAAAAAAAATTCAGAATTTTCCCTTCTTTTTTTTTCTGCCCTATTTTTTTTCTTTTGTTTTTTTTTTTGGACGAAGTTTTTTTTCCACCAACTGATTTGATCACAAACTAGATAGTAAACAATTTTCAAAACCCCAACAACAACTCAAACACATGAACAATGAAATTTTTTTTTTTTTGAACCCCAGAATAATGAAGCCCTAGAGTCAATTATGAAAGAAATAAAAGGATAGGATATGACCTGATTGGAAACCTTGCTTTGATACCAAAGGACTTGAACCCCAATCGACTTGCTTTGAGATCCAACAACAATATTGGAAATACAACCCAAGAAAGCCAAATTCAGGTCTATGGGTGGAGAATCTAAACCCATTTATTCTAAACTAATAATAAAAATTCTTTAAACAAATTGAAAGCCTAAACAACAAAGACCCCCATCACTAAGTCATGTCTTCCATAGCTTGGATCAAGTGGATCAAAATTGATTTTCCTTCTTTCAAGCCATCTTGAGTGTTGGGCTCTTGCTAGCTTCATCCTACCAATCCTTTCATTGCTTCCTGGATCTTCTTGGCTCTTGATCATGTAATTGGCCCACCAGGACATGCAAAGGATCGTTAAGAGTAGGCCCACTTTGGCTCTGATCATTCTCCCTTTCCTCAAAAAGATTCGTCCTCGAATCTTCGCCCACATCTTAAGGAAAAAGATCAGAAACACTGATGGTACCAGGAAAAGAAAGAAAACAAAATTCAGAATTTTCCATTCCTTTTTTTTCTGCAACTTTTTTTTCTTTTTTTTTTTTTTGGTCGAATTTTTTTTTTCCACCAACTGATTTGATCACAAACTAGATAGTAAACAATTCTCAAAACCCTAACAACAACTTGACCCTTCAACAATGAATTTTTTTTTTTTTAACCCGAGAATAATGAAGCCCTAGAATCAATTATGCAAGAATAAAAAGAACAGGATATGACCTGATTGGAAACCTTGCTTTGATACCAAACGATCTGAACCCCAATCGACTTGCTTTGAGACCCAACAACAATATTGGAAATACAACCCAAGAAAGCCAAATTCAGGTCTATGGATGGAGAATCTAAACCCGTTGAGAACTCGTTTCAAGAACCTAGATTATATTAAAATCTAGACCCGTTGAAGAACCCAGATTACAAGGAGGAATGCCACAAATGTTGTGATTTACCTTTGATAAGTTCAAAAAATTCAATCAAGAACAAGAGGAGTAAACTAAACTCAACCCAACTCACAATCAAAATTCATTATATATTGTCTCTCTTATTTCATTGATAGAACAGCTATTTATAGGCTGGCCTTTACAAGGAAACAAATCCTAATCTATTAAGGAAACAAATCCTAATCTACAAACGAAACAAATCCTAATCTAAATTGGAATAAATAAGGACTAAAATTTGTGACATTTTCTCTCAAAAATGCCCTTGTGTGAATAGTGTAATGGGACTGTAGCATGAACAGTACCGTGCTACAGCACTTATTCTAAACCTTAATTCAAATGAAAAAATAAAACATGTGTGGTCGAAGTATCCTCAAACCCACTTATTCTGAACTAATAATAAAAATTCTTTAAACAAATTGAAAGCCTTCACAACAAAGGCCCCCAACTCTAAGCCATGTCTTCATGTCCTCCAAAGCTTGGATCAACTGGATCAAAATTGGTTCTCCTTCTTCCAAGCCCGTCTTGAGTGTTGGGCTCTTACCAGCTTTATCCCACCAATCCTTCCATTGCATCCTTGATCTTCTTGGCTCTTGATCTTGTAATTGGCATATCTGGACATGCCAAGGATCGTTAAGAGTAGGCGCACCTTGGCTCTCATCATTCTCCCTTTCCTCAAAAAGATTCATCCTCGAATCTTCGCCCACATCTTAAGGAGAAAGATTAGAAACATTGATGGTAGCAGGAAAAGAATGAAAAAAAAATTCAGAATTTTCCCTTCCTTGTTTTTCTGCTATTTTTTTTTCTCTTGTTTTTTTTTCTGGACGAATTTTTTTTTTCCACCAACTGATTTGACCACAAACTAGATAGTAAACAATTGCCAAAACCCTAACAACAACTCAAACCCTTGAACAATGAAATTTTTTTTTTGTAACCCCTGAATAATGAAGCCCTATAATCAATTATGCAAGAAATAAAAGAATAGGATATGACCTGATTGGAAACCTTGCTTTGATACCAAATGATGTGAACCCCAATCGACTTGTTTTGAGACCCAACAACAATATTGGAAATACAACCCAGGAAACCCAAATTCAGGTCTATGGATGGAGAATCTATAACAAAAATTCATTAAACAAATTGAAAGCGTAAACAACAAAGGCCCCCATCACCAAGTCATGTCTTCCATAGCATGGATCAAGTGGATCAAAATTGCTTCTCCTTCTTTCAAGCCCATCTTGAGTGTTGGGCTCTTGCTAGCTTCATCCCACCAATCCTTTCATTGCTTCCTTGATCTTCTTGGCTCTTGATCATGTAATTGGCCCATCTGGACAAGCCAAGGATCGTTAAGAGTAGGCCCACCTTGGCTCTCATCATTCTCCATTTCCTCAAAAAGATTCGTCCTCGAATTTTCTCCCACATCTTAAGGAGAAAGATCAGAAACATTGATGGTAGCAGGAAAAGAAAAAAAAACAAATTTAGAATTTTCCCTTCATTGTTTTTCTGCTATTTTTTTTTCTTCTGTTTTTTTTTTGGGACGAATTTTTTTTTTCCACCAACAGATTTGATCACAAACTAGATAGTAAACAATTGTCAAAACCCTAACAACAGCTCAATCCCTTGAACAATGAAATTTGTTTTTTTTGTAACCCCAAAATAATGAAGCCCTAGAATCAATTATGCAAGAAATAAAAGAATAGGATATGACCTGATTGGAAACCTTGCTTTGATACCAAATGATGTGAACCCCAATCGACTTGCTTTGAGACCCAACAACAATATTGGAAATACAACACAAGAAAGCCAAATTCAGGTCTATGGATGGAGAATCTAAACCCGTTGAGAACTCGTTTCAAGAACTTCGATTATATTAAAATTTAGACCCGTTGAAGAACCCAGATTAGAAGGAGGAAAATTGGTTAATAAGGATCCTCAAACCCACTTATTCTAAACTAATAATAAAAATTCTTTAAACAAATGGAAAGCCTTAACAACAAAAGCCCCTATCTCTAAGCCATGTCTTCATGTCTTCCATAGCTTGGATCATGTGGATCAAAATTGGTTATCCTTCTTTCAAGCCCATCTTGAGTGTTGGGCCCTTGCTAGCTTCATCCCACCAATCCTTCCATTGCTTACTTGATCTTCTTGGCTCTTAATATTGTAATTGGCATATCTGGACATGCCAAGGATCATTAAGTGTAGGCCCACCTTGGCTCTCATCATTTCCCCTATCCTCAAAAAAGATTCGTCCTCGAATCTTCGCCCACATCTTAAGGAGAAAGATCAGAAACATTGACGGTAACAAGAAAAGAAAGAAAAAAAAATTAAGAATTTTCTCTTCTCTTTTTTTTTTTGCTCTATTTTTTTTCTTCTATTTTTTTTTTTTTTTGGACAAATTCTTTTATTCCACCAACTGATTTAATCACAAACTAGATAGTAAACAATTGACAAAACCCTAACAAGAACTCAAACCCTTGAACAATGCAATTTTTTTTTTTTTGTAACCCCAAAATAATGAAGCCATAGAATCAATTATGCAAGAAATAAAAGGATAGGATATGACCTGATTGGAAACCTTGCTTTGATACCAAATGATGTGAACCCCGATCGACTTGCTTTGAGACCCAACAACAATATTGGAAATACAACACAAGAAAGCCAAATTCAGGTCTATGGATGGAGAATCTAAACCCGTTGAGAACTCGTTTCAAGAACTTCGATTATATTAAAATTTAGACCCGTTGAAGAACCCAGATTAGAAGGAGGAAAATTGGTTAATAAGGATCCTCAAACCCACTTATTCTAAACTAATAATAAAAATTCTTTAAACAAATGGAAAGCCTTAACAACAAAAGCCCCTATCTCTAAGCCATGTCTTCATGTCTTCCATAGCTTGGATCATGTGGATCAAAATTGGTTATCCTTCTTTCAAGCCCATCTTGAGTGTTGGGCCCTTGCTAGCTTCATCCCACCAATCCTTCCATTGCTTACTTGATCTTCTTGGCTCTTAATATTGTAATTGGCATATCTGGACATGCCAAGGATCATTAAGTGTAGGCCCACCTTGGCTCTCATCATTTCCCCTATCCTCAAAAAAGATTCGTCCTCGAATCTTCGCCCACATCTTAAGGAGAAAGATCAGAAACATTGACGGTAACAAGAAAAGAAAGAAAAAAAAATTAAGAATTTTCTCTTCTCTTTTTTTTTTTGCTCTATTTTTTTTCTTCTATTTTTTTTTTTTTTGGACAAATTCTTTTATTCCACCAACTGATTTAATCACAAACTAGATAGTAAACAATTGACAAAACCCTAACAAGAACTCAAACCCTTGAACAATGCAATTTTTTTTTTTTTGTAACCCCAAAATAATGAAGCCATAGAATCAATTATGCAAGAAATAAAAGGATAGGATATGACCTGATTGGAAACCTTGCTTTGATACCAAATGATGTGAACCCCAATAGTCTTGCTTTGAGACCCAATAACAATATTGGAAATACAACCCAAGAAAGCCAAACTCAGGTCTATGGATGGAGAATCTAGACCCGTTGAGATCTTGTTTCAAGAACCTAGATTATATTAAAATCTAGACCCATTGAAGAACCCGTCTCAAGAACCCAAATTACAAGGAGGAACGCCACAAAGGTTGTGATTTACCTTTGATAAGTTCAAAAAGTTCAATCAAGAACAAGAGGAGTAAACTCAACTCAACTCACAATCAAAATTCATTGTATATTGTCTCCCCTATTTCATTGATAGAACACCTATTTATAGGCTAGCCATTACAAGGAAACAAATCCTAATCTACTAAGGAAACAAATCCTAATCTAAATAGGAATAAATAAAGACTAAAATTTGTGACCTTTTCTCTCAAAAATGCCCTTGAGTATATAGTGTCATGGGTACTGTAGCATGAACAGTACCACGCTACAGTTCTTATTCTAAACCTTAATTCAAATAAAATAATAAAACATGTGTGGGCTAAGCATCCTCAAACCCACTATTCTAAACTAATAATAAAAATTCATTGAACAAATCAAAAGCCTTGACAATAAAAGCCCCTATCTCTAAGTCATGTCTTCATGTCTTCCATAGCTTGGATCAAGTGGATCAAAATTGGTTCTCCTTCTTTCAAGCCGATGTTGAGTCTTGGGTTCTTGCTAGCTTCATCCCACCAATCCTTGCATTGCTTCCTTGATCTTCTTGGCTCTTGATCTTGTAATTGGCCCATCTGGACATACCAAGGATCTTTATGAGTAGGCCCACCTTGGCTCTCATCATTCCCCCTTTCCTCAAAAAAGATTCTTCCTCGAATCTTTGCCCACATCTTACAAAGAAAGATCTGAAACATTGACGGTAGCAGGAAAAGAAAGAAAAAAAAATTCAGAATTTTCTCTTCTTTTTTTCTGCTTTTTTTTTTCTTCTGTTGTTTTTTTTTTTGGACGAATTTTTTTTTTCCACCCACTGATTTGATCACAAACTANTATCTTTGCCCACATCTTTCAAAGAAAGATCTGAAACATTGACGGTAGCAGGAAAAGAAAGAAAAAAAAATTCAGAATTTTCTCTTCTTTTTTTTCTGCTTTTTTTTTTCTTCTATTGTTTTTTTTTTTGGACGAATTTTTTTTTTCCACCCACTGATTTGATCACAAACTAGATAGCAAACAATTGACAAAACCCTAACAACAACTCAAACCCTTGAACAATGCAATTTTTTTTTTTTTGTAACCCCAGAATAATGAAGCCCTAGAATCAATTATGCAAGAAATAAAAGGACAGGATATGACCTGATTGGAAACCTTGCTTTGATACCAAATGATGTGAACCCCAATCGACTTGCTTTGAGACCCAACAACAATATTGGAAATACAACCCAAGAAAGCCAAACTCAGGTCTATGGATGGAGAATCTAGACCCGTTGAGATCTTGTTTCAAGAACCTAGATTATATTAAAATCTAGACCCATTGAAGAACCCGTCTCAAGAACCCAAATTACAAGGAGGAACGNTACAACCCAAGAAAAGCCAAATTCAGGTCTATGGATGGAGAATCTAAACCCGTTGAAAACTCGTTTCAAGAACCTAGATTATATTAAAATCTAGACCCGTTGAAGAACCCTTCTCAAGAACCTAGATTACAAGGAGGAACGCCACAAAGGTTGTGATTTACCTTTGATAAGTTCAAAAAATTCAATCAAGAACAAGAGTAAACTCAACTCAAGTCACAATCAAAATTCATTATATATTGTCTCTCTTATTTCATTGATAGAACACCTATTTATAGGCTAGCCATTACAAGGAAACAAATCCTAATCTA
>CAUOFW020003447.1:37720-166979 GCA_963454935.2 Ilex paraguariensis
CTATTTCATTGATAGAACACCTATTTGTTGGCTAGCCATTACAAGGAAACAAATCCTAATCTATTAAGGAAACAAATCCTAATCTNATAGGAATAAATAAAGACTAAAACTTGTGACCCTTTCTCTCAAAAATGCCCTTGAATGAATAGTGTCATGGTACTGTAGCATGAACAGTACTGTGCTACAGTACTTATTCTCAACCCTAGTTCTAATAAAATAATAAGACATATCAGGGCTAAGTATCCTCAAACCCACTAATTCTAAACTAATAATAAAAATTCTTTAGACAACTTGAAAGCCTTAACAACAAAAGGACCTATCTCTAAGCATGTCTTCTTGTCTTCCACAGTTTGGATCAAGTGGATCAAAATTGGTTTTCCTTCTTTCCAACCCATCTTGAGTGTTGGGCTCTGGCTAGCTTCATCCTAGCTGGATTGCACCAATCCTTCCATTGTTTCCTTGATCTTCTTGGCTCTTGATCTTGTGATTGGCCCATTTGGACATCCAAAGGATCTTTAAGAGTAGGCCCACCTTGGCTCTCATCATTCCCTCTTTCCTCGAAAAGATTTGCCCTTGACTCTTCGCCCACATCTTAAGGAGAAAGATCAGAAACATTGATAGTAAACGAAAAAAAAATTTGACTTTTCTCTTCTTTTTTTTTTTTTGCTATTTTTGTTTTCTGATTTATTTTTTTTTGGACAATTTTTTTTTTCACCAACTTATTTGATCACAAGCAACATAGTAAACAATTGACAAAACCCTAACAATAACTCAAACCCTAGAATAATGAAAAAAAAAAAAAAATTGGCAGCCACACAAAACCCTAAGAATTTCNAACTTATTTGATCACAAGCAACATAGTAAACAATTGACAAAACCCTAACAATAACTCAAACCCTAGAATAATGAAAAAAAATAAAATTGGCAGCCACACAAAACCCTAAGAATTTCAGAAGCCCATTTTTTTTTTGTAACCCTAGAACAACGAAGCCCTAGAATCAATTATGCAAGAAATANGTGCTCCCTAAATTGAAGTGCTCAAACAGATAAACCTAGTAGCCAACAGTTGGTCCAATTCCTTCCTTAGCCTCTTCAACTCCAAAGGTGCCAAAATATAGGGAACAATGGATATAGGTTCAGTTCCTGGATAGAGATCAATTGTAAACTTAATCTCTCTTTGTAGGGGTAACTGATGTGAACCCCAATCGACTTGTTTTGAGACCCAACAACAATATTGGAAAAATAACCTAAGAAAGCCAAACTCGGGTCTTTGGATGGAGAATATAGACCTGTTGAGAACTCGTTTCAAGAACTTAGATTATATTAAAACCTAGACCCGTTGAAGAACCCGTCTCAAGAACCCAAATTATAAGGAGGAACACCACAAAGGTTGTGATTTACCTTTGATAAGTTCAAAAGTTAATTCAAGAACAAGAGGAGTATACTCAACTCACAATTAAAATTTAATATTGTCGGCCATATTGTCTCCCCTTTTTCATTGATTAAATGCCAATTTATAAGGCTGGTCATTACGAGNACCAAGGATCTTTAAGAGTGGGGCCTCCTTGGCTCTCATCACCTCGACGGGTAGTCAACCAGGTGGAGGGGGGTTGTATAACTTGCATGACTAGGAAGACTTGCTTACTAGATTAACAAAATTGTCCCATAAGGTGGAGAGTCAAGAGATTAATAGAAGACATGAGGTGTCAAATGTCACAAAGGTCGAGGAGTCTTGCTCAATGTGTGAGAGTGTTGTGCATTCTATTTCAGAGTGCCCAAACATTCCTGCACTCAAAGAGGTATATCATGAGCAAGTGAATGCTTGTAACCGAAGTAGGCGATCATTCTCTCCACAATCTAACACATAAAATCCGGGATTGAGCAACCACCGGAACTTTAGTTTGAAGAATGACAACCCTATTTCTCGTGGGTCTACCTCATTGTCACCTCCCATTCCGCCCAAGCAAAACCAATCATACTATGGTGATGGTCCATCATCTAGCTACCAATACCCACAGTCCAATTTGCAATGGCTTTCACAAAACCCACCTCAACAAGGATTTGGTCAACAAGNTCCATCATCTAGCTACCAATACCCACAGTCCAATTTGCAATGGCTTTCACAAAACCCACCTCAACAAGGATTTGGTCAACAAGGACCACCAAACCCTCCCCCACCTACCAACCACCTCACAAGAGAAATTTGGAGGATGTTGTGCATCAATTCATTTAGAGTCATACCGCAATCAACAAAAGAAAGGGAATTTTCCCGCTCAACCCCAAGAAAACCCAAGGGGTCAAACATGTGATTGAATCGTCTGATGCTACCAAAGAGAGTTGTGAGTAACTCAAGGCTATCACCACCCTTGGGAGTGGCAAGGAAATAGGTAAAACTATTTTACCTAATGTCTCACCCAAAACCACATTTGAAATGAAAAAAGAGACTAAGGGTAGCTCCAAGGAGGGAGAAACACTTGAAAAGCCAAAGATTGTTGATGNACCACCAAACCCTCCCCCACCTACCAACCAGCTCACAAGAGAAATTTGGAGGATGTTGTGCATCAATTCATTTACAGTCATACCGCTATCAACAAAAGAAAGGGAATTTTCCCGCTCAACTCCAAGAAAACCCAAGGGGTCAATCATGTGATTGAATTGTCTGATGCTACCAAAGAGAGTTGTGAGTAACTCAAGGCTATCACCACCCTTGGGAGTGGCAAGGAAATAGGTAAAACTATTTTACCTAATGTCTCACCCAAAACCACATTTGAAATGAAAAAAGAGACTAAGGGTAGCTCCAAGGAGGGAGAAACACTTGAAAAGCCAAAGATTGTTGATGTGAATGTGCATCATTGTCCTATTCCTCCCCCTTTCCCCCAACGTTTAAAGTCGCCTGCTAAAATTTCTAACTATTTTGATATTATTGAAATGTATAAGCAGGTGAATATAAACATTCCTCTCCTTGATGCCATCAAGCAAATACCTTCTTGTGCAAAAATATTGAAAGATTTTTGTGCATCCTTTTTCGCTTTCACCCGAGTCATAGGACTTCCATTTATACTCAACGGATCCGATTGCATTGCATCAAGTTGAATGTGCACAAGAAGGCATTCCTCACCGAGCAAGTGAGTTCCATCTTGAGGACCAACACCCCACCCAAGTTCAAGGATCCCAGCGACCCTACCATTGCCATAATCATTGAGAATTGCCGTGTGGAGCAAGCATTGCTAAACTTGGGAGCAAGTGTCAACCTCTTACCATTTTTGGTGTATCAACAATTACAACTTTGGGATTTGAATCCAACCCCAATTACTCTTCAATTATCGGATCGAAACGTGAAAACATCAAAGGGAGTAGTTGAGGATGTTTTGGTCCAAGTGGACAAATGTTATTTTCCCGTAGACTTTATTGTACTTGACACTCACCCTGTTACTAATCCTAATTCACATATTCCTGTCATATTAGATAGGCCTTTCCTTGCTACTTCTAATGCTATGATAAATTCTAGGAATGGTCTAATGAAGCTTGCATTTTGAAACATGACAATGGATCTCAATGTATTCAACCATTGCAAGCAACCAGGGGATGATGAGGAAGTTCATGAGGTCAATCAAATTGACACTTTGGGGGATCATCACATGGATCTACTTTGCAATACCAAGCTAGAGGAGGAAAAGTTTGTGGAAGATGAGGAACCCAAGAATGTGCAAGGGGTGGAGAATTGGACTCCAACATTTGAAAAACTTCCACCATAAGAAAAGAAGATTTTTCCATCAACGGTGCAAACACCTACTTTAGAGTTGAAGCCATTGTCATCTACACTCAAATATGCATTTTTGGGGGTGCACAAAACATTTCCAATGGTGATAAGCTCTACATTGAAGCCAAATCGAGAAGAGGAGTTGTTGGGAGTCTTGAGGAAGCATAAAGGAGCCATCGGTTGGACCATAGCCAATATCAAGAAAATTAGCCCTCTCATTTGCATTCACAGAATTTATCTAGAAGAAGACTCCAAGCCATCCCAACAACCACAACAAAGGCTAAATCCTATCATGATGGATGTGGTGAGACATGAAATGCTCAAGCTACTTGACGTGGTCATTATTTTTGCAATTGCTGACAGTAAATACGTTACTCCCACGTAGGTGGTACCAAAGAAATTGGGAGTCACTGTAGTAGAAAATGAGAATGAGTTGATTCCAACAAGGGTAGTCACCGGTTGGAGAGTTTGCATCAATTATCGAAATATCACCTCATGCATTCGAAACGATCACTTTCACTTGCCATTCCTCGATCAAGTGTTGGAGATGGTAGCCGGGCATCTTTTATATTGCTTCTTGGTGGCTACTCTAGCTACAATTAGATAGAGATCGCCTTGGAGGATCAAGAGAAGATCACATTCACATGCCCCTTTGGTACTTATGCCTATCGCCGAATGTCATTTGGCTTATGAAATGCATTGGGAACTTTTCAAAGATGTATGATAGGGATATTCAACGACATGGTACAAAAGATTGTGGAGGTTTTCATTGATGATTTTTCAGTGTTTGGGAACTCATTTGAAGGATGCTTGAAAATTTTGGAGAGCGTTTCAGAGAGATTTGAAGAGAAGAATTTGGTGCTAAATTAAGAAAAGTGTCACTTCATGGTAACATAGGGGATTGTGGTTGGACACATTGTGTCTGCAAAGGGAATTAAATTGGAAAAANATTTGGAGAGCGTTCCAGAGAGATTTGAAGAGAAGAATTTGGTGCTAAATTAAGAAAAGTGTCACTTCATGGTGACATAGGGGATTGTGGTTGGACACATTGTGTCTGCAAAGGGAATTAAATTGGAAAAATCTAAAGTGGAAGCATTTTCCAACCTAACCACTCCCAAGGTCATCAAAGACATCAGGTCGTTTCTTGGCCATGCAGGTTTTATCGTCCTTTCATTAAAGATTTTAGTGCATTGACAAGACCTTTGACAAATTTGCTAGCAAAAGATGTTCCCTTTGTGTGGTCAGATGATTGTGAGGCATCGTTCAAAAAACTTAAAAGCATGCTTACTTCACCTCCAATCATGCGACTACCCAAGTAGGAACTACCATTTGAGCTCATGTGCGACACGAATGATTATGCGGTCCGCACAGTGCTAGGTCAAAAGGAAGACAAAAGGTCATATGTAATATACTATGCTAGCAAAACTCCAAATGAAGCACAAGAATTACACTACCAATGAAAAAGAGTTACTCGTTGTAGTGTTTTCATTAGATTTATTTAGATCATAAATCATTGGTTCACCTATTTTAGTCTACACTAATCACTCTGCTTTGAAGTATTTGTTGTCTAAGTTGGACCCTAAACCGAGACTCATTAGGTGGTTCCTCCTCCTTTAAGAATTCAACCTAATCATAAAGGACAAAAAAGGAGTCGAGAATGTAGTGGCGAACCATTTGTCATGGCTTGTTGCCCAAGACACCAAAGAGCACATCCCTATCCCTGATTTTTTCTCCGATCAGCATTTATTTTCTATCCATTCAGTTTATCCATGGTATGCTGATATTTGCAATTTTCTTGCACATGACAAATACCGCCACATTGGAGCCTAGAAGATAAGAGAAGATTCATGGCGGATGTAAAGTACTTTTAGTTTTATAACTCATACTTGTTCAATTATTGCCCTGATCAAGTCATGAGGAGGTGTATAATGCAAATCATTGCACAACTTCAAGGGATCTAGTTTAAGTCCCAATTGGCCCGGTTATGAGAGCACAAGGAAGTTTAAAGATGTACTCAACGGATTGATTCAAGAGGCATGGACCCAAGCAAGTTCGTGAAGGCCCATTGAGCATGATCCACATGAGCAACAAAAATTCATCAACATGATTCAAGTTCTAGAAGAATCAGGCCAAGGCTAAGCTTAAATTGACATGTTTACGAATACTCCTTTTTTGGGTCTGATTGTAAGGCTTGCATGCCATTTACTTTTTTTTTATTTTATTTTTTTTGACTTTTATGGGAGTGTATGGCTGATAATACAACCATTTAAAGCTCCCACTTTCCTTTTCTATTTTAGGCGTGGGATCAGCCAATTAAAGGGCTGATTGTCTTTTTCTTTTAGGCAAGTAAGAGTTTCCTTTTCTATTCTAGGCGTGTGATCAGCCAATTAAAGGGATGATTGTCTTTTTCTTTTAGGCAAGTAAGAGTTATTTCTTTACCAAATTTTAGCCTTAATTAGGATAGCTATTTTTTGAATTTTCTTTGTAATGGCCAGCCTTTTAAATAGGCGTCAAATCAATGAAAGTAGGCAAATCATTATTCAATCAATCAGAGAGTATTTTATTTGCGGTTCTTTGAAGAAAATTTCAAACTTATCAGGATTTCCCGTGGCGTTCACCAACGACTTATCAAACGGATTTCCACCANATAGGCGTCAAATCAATGAAAGTAGGCAAATCATTATTCAATCAATCAGAGAGTATTTTATTTGCGGTTCTTTGAAGAAAATTTCGAACTTATCAGGATTTCCCGTGGCGTTCACCAACGACTTATCAAACGGATTTCCACCACCGTTTGTGGCGTCTTCCTTATACCGAGGTTCTTGTTTCACAATAAACAACAGGTTGAGATCATATATACTAAGGTTCTTGTTTGTCGTAAACAATGGGTCAAGGTCTATCAATCAATTCTGATCGTAAAACGGTCTTGGGTTCTTTCTCATTGTCGGATCTCATTATTTTAGCAGGATTCCCATCAGTGTACTGAAAAATGAACAACGGGATGTCCTCTCAGAGACATGTGGTTGGCACTTCTCTTCCAAAAAACTTCAGCTAAGATTTTACAAAGCATTTTTTATTGGCCTTCATTGATTAAAGATTGTGTCTCATTTTGAAAACAATGTTATAAGTGACAGAGGTTGGGAAGTGCGACCCGTAGAAACCTGATACCCCTTTCCCTTGTGCTAGTCATTGAAATCTTTTGATTATTGAGGCATCAATTTCATAGGTCCATTCCCTATGTCTTTTGACTACCTTTATATCATATTGGCAACAGACCATATGTCCATGTGGGTAGAGGCAATCCCGACCAAGACCAATGACCATCGAGTCATGGNTAAACTATATGTCCATGTGGGTAGAGGCAATCCCGACCAAGACCAATGACCATCGAGTCATGGTCAAGTTTTTAAAAGAAAACATTTTTTCTAGATTTAGGATACCTGGTGCAATGATAAGTGATTATGGTTCACATTTTTGCAATAGACCATTTGCTTATTTGTTGCATAAATATGGCGAAACACACAAGGTGTCCACTGCTTATCACCCACAAACTAATGGCCAAGCCAAGTTGGCCAATAAGGAGATAAAGAGCATACTAGAGAAAATGGTTAACCCAAATTGAAAGGATTTGTCACTCAGATTGACTGATGCCTTGTACTTACAGCACTGCCTATAAGACCTTCCTTGCTATGTCTCCCTATCAGCTAGTCTACAGCAAGGCTTATCAGTAGAGGTGTGGGGCACAAGGCATATTGGCCCATAAAAATTCTGAATTTCAATTTGAGAATAGTTGGGGAGGATTGGAAGTTGGAGTTGAATGAATTGGAGGAAATTCGTAGAGTTGCATACGAGAGCTCTAAAAATCACAAAGAAAGGGCAAACATTTTCCATGACAAATCCATTTTGGGAAAGAATTTTGAGCCCGGCCACATAGTGCTCTTGTATAATTCTTGTCTCTCCATTTTTCAGGGAAAACTCCGATCACGTTGGGATGGCCCTTATATTGTCAAGGTGGCCTACCCAAATAGAGTCGTGGATATAGAAAATCCCAAATATGGTAAAACTGTGACAACCGTACAATCGAGGGTCCTATTGACCTCCCCGTCAATCCGCATAAATACCCGTGATTGTCGCATAACCCAACATCACGTTTATCACATCCCTATAATCGGGATTACGACCCAAACAAGGATCCGTGTTTACTTTAATCATTTAATCCTATCGAGGTTCAATGTACCCTAATGTATCTCATTTACGGTCCATTTATATCATTGGAGCCAAAGGACTCATAGCCCAAAAGCATAGCAATGCATTCTTAAAAATTCAAATTTTTGGAAAACCTTCTGGAAGGTTTTTCATAGACCTTCTAGAAGGTTTTACTCACTGGAAAAGTTCTTCCGGAAGGTTTTATAGACCTTCCAGAAGGTTTTGTCTACAGGATAACAATTTACATTAACCTTCCGGAAGGTTTTGCCCGTTGGACCAAAGTTTTGCATTAACCTTCCGGAAGGTTGTTGTGACCTTCCTAAAGGTTTTGCCCAGAATTTTATGCCTCTTCAGTTTTTCATTTTCAATCCATTCAAAACCTTTCCAAATCCATTCCAAACATGTATAATAACATTTTCTACGTTATACATGATCCATACGAGTTCTATTACAATTAATTCTATACGATTACAAGCCCATTTACACAATTACATGCTCAAAATGAAATTTTATAATTGTTTTACAAAAACTTGTCTCCAAAAGCCACAAACCGGCTTTTCTTCACCTTTGAGGCCTTGAGTACGAGTCCTCTCCCGGTACGAACCCGCACTTGAAATATTTCCCGTATAGGATGAGCCAACACCTAGTAGAAAATTTCCTACAAAGGCTACTCCCCAACCTAAATGCTTATGCAATGCTCATATACGACATTTATAGTCATNCACCTAGTAGAAAATTTCCTACAGAGGCTACTCCCCAACCTAAATGCTTATGCAATGCTCATATACGACATTTATAGTCATTCAATCATTCCAATCAAGAATATACATGTTCCATGTTGGAATTCACTACGCCATGTCATGAATGAAATGAGATTCACTCACACACCTAACCCAAGCCTTCACCGGCTCTCACCACACTATGCAATGCAAGTGTAAAAATATTTATCCTTGATGAGCACATCCAAAGATCTTTTTGAAACAACTCATGTGTTTATAAAACCCAATTCATTTCTGGATGTATCCCATCAAATGAATCATTTATACAACCAAAAACCATGTGTCTTTATTTGGGTAATGGACTTTTGGTGTTGCACCGCCGGCTCCACACACCGATACATTTTTTTGGATTTACACCGTCAGAAATGTATAAACCAATAGCCGGGCCTTGCACCTGAGGGAGGATCTATCCCTTCTTACTATACCCGACACAAGTTTTCCATGTATGCAATTGTGCGACTCAATAGGGTATTCAACCCCACTTTCTCGAGCCCACCCATCAAAACACCAAGTATGGTGATTGATCCTACCATGCACTCACACACCCATGCCCATGCCCATGGATGCATTTTCCCGTGCAAATGCAATGTAATGCACCATTACAATACCAATGTCGTGCTCAAATGTAATGTATGTCAAATGAGCTATTTAACCAATCTCAACACACAACATGNGATGCATTTTCCTGTGCAAATGCAATGTAATGCACCATTACAATACCAATGTCATGCTCAAATGTAATGTATGTCAAATGAGCTATTTAACCAATCTCAACACACAACATGGCAATTAATATCAATTGCATATAATCACCACTAATCAACATGAGGTTAGCATATTAACAACATATCTTTACTCATGTTTTCTCAAAAAAATTCATAGCATGTTATACAAATTCATACCACCTCAACTAAATTCCACGTAGGCATTTAGCTATACACCTCCAAAGCAAATAATTCATGTTATCACATAAATTACTCCAAGTCATTCACAAGGTACAATGACAACATTTATCAAATTACCACAATTTCACAAGTGAATCCCCTATACCAAAAGTAACTAGGAATTTGTCTAGACCAATTCCATATCCCTTTTTCCACATATCCATAACCCTAGTTAAGAACCTAGGTTAATGTATTCCCCTTACCCATTTCATATGACATTTAGGTAAGAAAATAAACCAAGGTAGGAGAAACCCTACCTCTTGGAGTGTAAAGTGAAATGAGAAGCCTCAAGAACACCTCCCAAGCCCCAAAACTCTTGATTTCACAAAATCCTTCCCTTGGATCTTTGGTGAAATCCCTAGTTCTTGGTACGTACGCGTAGCCCTCATCACGTAGATGAACTTTAACTCTTGGTCCAAGCACTTCCGACCAACAGAGCTCCTTGGATCGCAAAAGAAAGGTAGAAAAATTTGGATTTCTCTCTTCTCTCTCTTTTCTCTCTTCAACGTCTGATACAGCCGGCCAAGGGGGTGGGAAATATCTGATTTTTCAGATATTTAGCCCTATTTATACTTTTTAATTCGCGGTCCACATCACCCTGCTCGTTTATCACTTCCGGGTCCGTTTTTAACCTAAAACGACTTAATTAAATTTTGGTTTCAATTCAAATTAATTTTATTTGAAATTTTACTCAACTATGAGGAANGCCCTGCTTGTTTATCACTTCCGGGTCCGTTTTTAACCTAAAACGACTTAATTAAATTTTGGTTTCAATTCAAATCAATTGTATTTGAAATTTTACTCAACTATAAGGAAATTTTATAATTTCTATTTTTGGGGACATTTAAAAGTTCATTTTGTCACCCAATTATCTCGAAAAACGTGTAAAATCTGACTANCCCTGCTCGTTTATCACTTCCGGGTCCGTTTTTAACCTAAAACGACTTAATTAAATTTTGGTTTCAATTCAAATTAATTTTATTTGAAATTTTACTCAACTATGAGGAAATTTTATAATTTCTATTTTTGGGGACATTTAAAAGTTCATTTTGTCACCCAATTATCTCGAAAAACGTGTAAAATCTGACTATCTCAGAATTTGACAAAATTTGACATGACAGCTCAATTTCACGACACAAATCTAACAGTGAAGTCCGTTGCGTCATCCAAGCTCTATAGAAATATGCATTTTAATCCTGCATAGTAGAGGCAAATTACTATTTTGCCCTTTGTCAGAAAAAGTTTAAATTTTTTGGATTTTACAAAAACATTCAAGGTCAATGGCCAAAGACTTAAAACATTCTTCAAGGGTTTTGGAATTCAAACTATGTAAGAGGATTTGATGGATCAAGTATATCCGGACCTTATTAAGACATAACTATTCAAGTAGATANGTCATCCAAGCTCTATAGAAATATGCATTTTAATCCTGCATAGTAGAGGCAAATTACTATTTTGCCCTTTATCAGAAAAAGTTTAAATTTTTTGGGTTTTACAAAAACATTCAAGGTCAATGGCCAAAGACTTAAAACATTCTTCAAGGGTTTTGGAATTCAAACTATGTAAGAGGATTTGATGGATCAAGTATATCCGGACCTTATTAAGACATAACTATTCAAGTAGATATTAGTGTATAGTTGTTTTCCTTTATTCTTTACTTTGCAAGTAAAATTGTTTTCTTACTTTCCTATGTGCATAATGTTCGTTCTTCACATTTGTAGACAGTGGTGTTTTTGTCAAAGCTCATTGAGAGGTGTTATCTTACCCTTCTTGTCTTTTTAAGTTCATCATTGCATTCCATATTTTTTTGTTGCATTGAGGACAATGCTTAGTTTAAGTTGGGGGGCTGAGATGCACCACTTATATGATACACCAAATTTTTGTTGATAATACCATTTTGTGGTGAAATGAACCATTCACATATTCTACCAATTTTTTTGTATAGAATAATTGAAAAATATGTGAAAATGTTTAAAATTTTGGGTGGAAAATGTCTGAATGTTGAACCATATTCCCCTAGTCAAAGTTTTATGGGTTTAGTGATAGAAATTTATCCTATACATGAGAATTACATGTGTTTGTGCACCTTGAATGTGTAATTTCAGCAATTTACGGATTGGATCCACATTTTATAGCTTGACATGCATAGTGGAGATGTAATAAGTACATGTGCGAGCTTTAGTGTCAATCCTTGTTGGAGGGAACTTACATTTACTTGAAGAAACAATTTCTCAAATTCAAAATTTGTTCAATAATCTCATTATGCTTCCTTTGGTTAGAGTGCATATGGGTAGTTGATTGACTTTGTCTTAAAATGCCAATATGTTTCTCCATGCTAATCTAGAAATGATCTTAGGCCATCTTTGAATTGCATTTGAGCCTTAGCATTTTCTTCTAATAAAAGTTATCCCTTGTGTCATGATTGAGCCTTTAGTGAAAATTTGTTTCCATGCTAGATGTTTTACCAAGCCAATGCAAAATGCTTACAAGTACCACACCTTGGGTTTTTTCGAGACTAACCGTGAGTAATCATTAAGAAAAGGAAATGTGGTGAGGAAACCCAAAACGGGATGAATGGCGCTGAATTCAAATTTTGAATGAAAAAGAAGAGACAAATCCAAGAAAAATGAGAAAAAGGGGTTTGGAAAAGAAAAAATGAAAAGCAAAGAAAAGAGAAGAAAAAAAGACATAAAAGTGAAGTGCAGTGAAGCTGTAAAGTTAAATATTCCACAAAAAATGAGATTTTTTATAATAAAGATCATACCCTCGGAATAACCATTTTTGTCTCCTTCTACCCTTCATTTCACTCTACCCAAGTATCACCCCAATGCCTTTATTACAACCCTTGAAAGCCCTAAATGATCTAGAGAAAGCATGGTGAGAGCACACTTTAAATGAAAAGAAAAGTTGATTTTGTTATTTAGTGCCCTGACATTCCATTCATGATATTATGCCAAGGTCATTCCAATGTCTTGCATGCACATCATTTTGGATTATATGTGAGCATTTTGGTTTGTGCACAAGATTCTATCTCACATATACATATAGAGAGCATGTCAGGATAATCATAGAGTTATTCATTTTTTAGAAAAACCATTGGTGAGTTTTGCATAAAAGCTGAATTTGGATAGTTAAGTGAATGTGGATTCTATTGTGTAAATGCTTAAATTACATGTTCATTTCACACACACGCGATTTGAAAAGAAATGTGTGAGTGTATAGTCTAGAATATCATTTAAAACTATGATGAAACTCATGTGTGCTTGGTTCAAGTGTTTGAAAAATTGTGTCAATCAACCTTCAGCTTGTAGAATAAGGGAATATTGCTCAAATTTTACATATGAGAAAGGAAGAGGAATGCCTTTTGTACTTTAGTTTGTGCTTTACATATTGGGTGTTCATTTTGTGAATTTAGAATTCCATGTCATGTGTTTTGAAAGCACCCATGCTTGATTGTTTTCCCTATTCTCCAAACATGACCCCAAATTGTGTGTATTTGGCTTATACGAGTTGGTGAGTGTCACTCTCCCTCGGGTTCAAATGCAAAAAATAGGAAAAATCATGTGTGAACAAAAATGTGTGTGTGCAAAAGTGCTCTCCAAGCGTGGAGAGACTTGCAATGTCGTGTTTTACTTGGAATAGCCATGTGCACCATATCTTCTAACTGCACATAATGTTGTCATAACACAACTTCAAGGGATCTAGTTCAAGTTCCAATTGGGCCAGTTACGAGAGCACAAGTAAGGAAGTTTAAAAATGTACTCAATGGGCTGATTCAAGAGGCATGGACTCAAGCAAGTTCATGGAGGCCCATTGNTTTTGTCTCCTTCTACCCTTCATTTCACTCTACCCAAGTATCACCCCAATGCCTTTATTACAACCCTTGAAAGCCCTAAATGATCTAGAGAAAGCATGGTGAGAGCACACTTTAAATGAAAAGAAAAGTTGATTTTGTTATTTAGTGCCCTGACATTCCATTCATGATATTATGCCAAGGTCATTCCAATGTCTTGCATGCACATCATTTTGGATTATATGTGAGCATTTTGGTTTGTGCACAAGATTCTATCTCACATATACATATAGAGAGCATGTCAGGATAATCATAGAGTTATTCATTTTTTAGAAAAACCATTGGTGAGTTTTGCATAAAAGCTGAATTTGGATAGTTAAGTGAATGTGGATTCTATTGTGTAAATGCTTAAATTACATGTTCATTTCACACACACGCGATTTGAAAAGAAATGTGTGAGTGTATAGTCTAGAATATCATTTAAAACTATGATGAAACTCATGTGTGCTTGGTTCAAGTGTTTGAAAAATTGTGTCAATCAACCTTCAGCTTGTAGAATAAGGGAATATTGCTCAAATTTTACATATGAGAAAGGAAGAGGAATGCCTTTTGTACTTTAGTTTGTGCTTTACATATTGGGTGTTCATTTTGTGAATTTAGAATTCCATGTCATGTGTTTTGAAAGCACCCATGCTTGATTGTTTTCCCTATTCTCCAAACATGACCCCAAATTGTGTGTATTTGGCTTATACGAGTTGGTGAGTGTCACTCTCCCTCGGGTTCAAATGCAAAAAATAGGAAAAATCGTGTGTGAACAAAAATGTGTGTGTGCAAAAGTGCTCTCCAAGCGTAGAGAGACTTGCAATGTCGTGTTTTACTTGGAATAGCCATGTGCACCATATCTTCTAACTGCACATAATGTTGTCATAGCACAACTTCAAGGGATCTAGTTCAAGTTCCAATTGGGCCAGTTACGAGAGCACAAGCAAGGAAGTTTAAAAATATACTCAATGGGCTGATTCAAGAGGCATGGACTCAAGCAAGTTCATGGAGGCCCATTGAGCATGATCTACTTGGGCAACAATAATTCATCAACATAATTCAAGTTCTAGAAGAATCTAGCTAAGGCTAGGCTTAAATTAGCATGTTTATTGGGTTTGATTGTAAGGCTTGCATTCCATCTATTTTTCTTTTAGGAAAGTAAGACTTTCCTTGTCTAGTTTAGGCGTATGATCAGTCAATTAAAAGGCTAATTGTTTTTTTCTCTTTTACGAAAGTAAGAATTATTTCTTTACCAACAAATAAGAGATATTTCTTTACCAACAAGTAAGAGATACTTCTTTACCAGCAAGTTAGAGTTATTTCTTAATTAGGATAGCTATTTTAGGAAGTTTCCTTGTAATGGCCATCCTTTTAAATAGGCATCTAATCAATGAAAATAGTAGAACATTATTCAGCAAATTGGATAGTATTTTCTCTACGATTCTTTGAAGAACTATTCAAACTTATCAGAAATTTTTTGTGGCATTCACCAACAACTTATCAAACAGGTTTCCACCACCGTTTGTGGCATCTTCCTTATACTGAGGTTCTTGTTTCACAACAAACAGCGGGTTGAGGTCATATATACCAAGGTTCTTGTTTGTCGTAAACAATGGCTCGAGGTCTGTCATTCAAATCTGATCGTAAAACGATCTTGGGTTCCTTTTCGTTGTTGGATCTCATTATTTTGGCAGGTTTTCACATCATTGGCCATGGCGGGAGGGTCTGCCCAGAGCAAAGAGAGAGTTAGGCCATCAAGGAGTGAGCCACCTGTAACTAGACCTTCCACCTCTGTGCCACCCACTACTGCCCCACCTCGGATGGTCTCCCAAAGCCTTGATGCAATCGAGGGACGGTTGGACGACTTTAGCGGGACTATGCAGCTACTAAAGCTGATAGTCAACACAATCTTCGAGAGGACCTTTCCAGGAGAGCCTTTCCTCAAGGTGCCACCACCTTCCACCTCTGGGGCATCCACTTCTGCCCCCACTGGGTCAACTGGCATAGAGGTGGAGGATTCTGGTGACGAAGAAGTCGGACGATGAGGTGGGTGATGATGATGAGTTGAGTGATGAAGTAGAGGAGTAGAGAAAGAGCCCACTCTCATTTTTGTTGTTTTTGGTTGATTATACATAGTGGTTTAGTGGTAATTAGCCTAATAGAAGTGTCTCTAGGATCACATGCCATTTTTGTCTCAATATCTTTGTACTGAACCTCATGAAATTATGAATGAAAGAACCACATTTTGTTTGTTTCATTTTGCCCCAAGTTCATTTACATAATTGCATTATGATTTGAGTATTTTGTTGATCTGTGAATTGCTTAATATGAATGGAATTGTTTCTTTTATGTAGTGTAGTTTGAAAATAAAGTTTGCTAGGGACTAGCAAAACTCAAGTTGGGGGGTGTGATGAGTACAGAATATTGCACATCATGCATCTCTATTGCACCCATACAACTTATTTTGTGGTGAAAATTTGGGGAAATGGTTTCAAACTCACAATTAATGGAGATTTGTGTGATTATAGGCAAAAAGCAAGTAAGGCCATGTATAAAGCATCTCATCAAGTGCTCAAAGTCAATGGGGAAGAAAGGATAGCTTAACAAATGGCTCGGGACCTCAAGGAACCAAAGAAATCCTAAAGCAAGACAAAACCTACCGGTAGAAGACAACCAAGACCTACCAGTAGAAGTCATTCAAGACCTACCAGTAGAAAATTCTACTAGAAATCTTCTACCTCTACCATTCAAAAACCTACCTATAAAAAATCTTACTGGAATAAACCTACCAGTAGGTTTTCTATATTCTACCAGTAGGTTTTGCCCATATCTGTCAAACACCTGTTCACACGACTCTGCCTACTTTAGGGGCCCACCTCTTGTCCTCCAAACCATACCCTGACATGTTTGACACCCCATGATGCTCTCCTAACCCCAAAAGTCAGATTTGAAGTAAGAGAGAGGGGAGAAGAAGGAAAGAGTAGAGGGGTGGATGCAAAAGCATTGGAGGAGCATGCTTGGACTGATTTTTCTTGTTCAAGTGTCCAACCTCTCTCCAATCATTCCAATTTAGTTCACACATTCTAAGGGAGAGATGATGGATGAAATTAAGGGAGTCTTACACCATTATTCAGATTTTTACATGCTTTTAGAGGGAGAAGCTCTAAGGTTGAAGATGAAGTTTTAGAGAGAGAAGCAAGGTTTTTACATTTCCTTCACANTATAGAGAGCATGTCAGGATAATCATAGAGTTATTCATTTTTTAGAAAAACCATTGGTGAGTTTTGCATAAAAGCTGAATTTGGATAGTTAAGTGAATGTGGATTCTATTGTGTAAATGCTTAAATTACATGTTCATTTCACACACACGCGATTTGAAAAGAAATGTGTGAGTGTATAGTCTAGAATATCATTTAAAACTATGATGAAACTCATGTGTGCTTGGTTCAAGTGTTTGAAAAATTGTGTCAATCAACCTTCAGCTTGTAGAATAAGGGAATATTGCTCAAATTTTACATATGAGAAAGGAAGAGGAATGCCTTTTGTACTTTAGTTTGTGCTTTACATATTGGGTGTTCATTTTGTGAATTTAGAATTCCATGTCATGTGTTTTGAAAGCACCCATGCTTGATTGTTTTCCCTATTCTCCAAACATGACCCCGAATTGTGTGTATTTGGCTTATACGAGTTGGTGAGTGTCACTCTCCCTCGGGTTCAAATGCAAAAAATAGGAAAAATCGTGTGTGAACAAAAATGTGTGTGTGCAAAAGTGCTCTCCAAGCGTAGAGAGACTTGCAATGTCGTGTTTTACTTGGAATAGCCATGTGCACCATATCTTCTAACTGCACATAATGTTGTCATAACACAACTTCAAGGGATCTAGTTCAAGTTCCAATTGGGCCAGTTACGAGAGCACAAGCAAGGAAGTTTAAAAATATACTCAATGGGCTGATTCAAGAGGCATGGACTCAAGCAAGTTCATGGAGGCCCATTGAGCATGATCTACTTGGGCAACAATAATTCATCAACATAATTCAAGTTCTAGAAGAATCTAGCTAAGGCTAGGCTTAAATTAGCATGTTTATTGGGTTTGATTGTAAGGCTTGCATTCCATCTATTTTTCTTTTAGGAAAGTAAGACTTTCCTTGTCTAGTTTAGGCGTATGATCAGTCAATTAAAAGGCTAATTGTTTTTTTCTCTTTTACGAAAGTAAGAATTATTTCTTTACCAACAAATAAGAGATATTTCTTTACCAACAAGTAAGAGATACTTCTTTACCAGCAAGTTAGAGTTATTTCTTAATTAGGATAGCTATTTTAGGAAGTTTCCTTGTAATGGCCATCCTTTTAAATAGGCATCTAATCAATGAAAATAGTAGAACATTATTCAGCAAATTGGATAGTATTTTCTCTACGATTCTTTGAAGAACTATTCAAACTTATCAGAAATTTTTTGTGGCGTTCACCAACAACTTATCAAACGGGTTTCCACCACCGTTTGTGGCATCTTCCTTATACTGAGGTTCTTGTTTCACAACAAACAGCGGGTTGAGGTCATATATACCAAGGTTCTTGTTTGTCGTAAACAATGGCTCGAGGTCTGTCATTCAAATCTGATCGTAAAACGATCTTNTAGTATTTTCTCTACGATTCTTTGAAGAACTATTCAAACTTATCAGAAATTTTTTGTGGCATTCACCAACAACTTATCAAACAGGTTTCCACCACCGTTTGTGGCATCTTCCTTATACTGAGGTTCTTGTTTCACAACAAACAGCGGGTTGAGGTCATATATACCAAGGTTCTTGTTTGTCGTAAACAATGGCTCGAGGTCTGTCATTCAAATCTGATCGTAAAACGATCTTGGGTTCCTTTTCGTTGTTGGATCTCATTATTTTGGCAGGTTTTCACATCATTGGCCATGGCGGGAGGGTCTGCCCAGAGCAAAGAGAGAGTTAGGCCATCAAGGAGTGAGCCACCTGTAACTAGACCTTCCACCTCTGTGCCACCCACTACTGCCCCACCTCGGATGGTCTCCCAAAGCCTTGATGCAATCGAGGGACGGTTGGACGACTTTAGCGGGACTATGCAGCTACTAAAGCTGATAGTCAACACAATCTTCGAGAGGACCTTTCCAGGAGAGCCTTTCCTCAAGGTGCCACCACCTTCCACCTCTGGGGCATCCACTTCTGCCCCCACTGGGTCAACTGGCATAGAGGTGGAGGATTCTGGTGACGAAGAAGTCGGACGACGAGGTGGGTGATGATGATGAGTTGAGTGATGAAGTGGAGGAGTAGAGAAAGAGCCCACTCTCATTTTTGTTGTTTTTGGTTGATTATACATAGTGGTTTAGTGGTAATTAGCCTAATAGAAGTGTCTCTAGGATCACATGCCATTTTTGTCTCAATATCTTTGTACTGAACCTCATGAAATTATGAATGAAAGAACCACATTTTGTTTGTTTCATTTTGCCCCAAGTTCATTTACATAATTGCATTATGATTTGAGTATTTTGTTGATCTGTGAATTGCTTAATATGAATGGAATTGTTTCTTTTATGTAGTGTAGTTTGAAAATAAAGTTTGCTAGGGACTAGCAAAACTCAAGTTGGGGGGTGTGATGAGTACAGAATATTGCACATCATGCATCTCTATTGCACCCATACAACTTATTTTGTGGTGAAAATTTGGGGAAATGGTTTCAAACTCACAATTAATGGAGATTTGTGTGATTATAGGCAAAAAGCAAGTAAGGCCATGTATAAAGCATCTCATCAAGTGCTCAAAGTCAATGGGGAAGAAAGGATAGCTTAACAAATGGCTCGGGACCTCAAGGAACCAAAGAAATCCTAAAGCAAGACAAAACCTACCGGTAGAAGACAACCAAGACCTACCAGTAGAAGTCATTCAAGACCTACCAGTAGAAAATGCTACTAGAAATCTTCTACCTCTACCATTCAAAAATCTACCTATAAAAAATCTTACTGGAATAAACCTACCAGTAGGTTTTCTATATTCTACCAGTAGGTTTTGCCCATATCTGTCAAACACCTGTTCACACGACTCTGCCTACTTTAGGGGCCCACCTCTTGTCCTCCAAACCATACCCTGACATGTTTGACACCCCATGATGCTCTCCTAACCCCAAAAGTCAGATTTGAAGTAAGAGAGAGGGGAGAAGAAGGAAAGAGTAGAGGGGTGGATGCAAAAGCATTGGAGGAGCATGCTTGGACTGATTTTTCTTGTTCAAGTGTCCAACCTCTCTCCAATCATTCCAATTTAGTTCACACATTCTAAGGGAGAGATGATGGATGAAATTAAGGGAGTCTTACACCATTATTCAGATTTTTACATGCTTTTAGAGGGAGAAGCTCTAAGGTTGAAGATGAAGTTTTAGAGAGAGAAGCAGGGATTTTACATTTCCTTCACATTTTTCATTGTAGTAAGCATTATTTTACTTGTAATATTTCCCTCTTTCACTCTAAACTCTTTTATTCAAGTTGTAATCAAGCTTAGCTAAGTGTTCTTGTATTTCCATTTCTACATTTGGATATTTTCTCTTAAAGCTTTGTATTTTGGGTATGAATGACTTTGCTCTTGTAGTTTAAACCTTTTCTTGCATCAATACAAGTTTCATGTTTCATTTCACTGCCATGTTTCTTTACATTATGTTTATTCTTGCCTTTACTATGAGTAGCTAAACTTTTAGTTGGCTAATCCAAGGGAAATTTCCTCTTGTATATGTGAAAACAACTCTCTTTCATTCTTCCTCGTAATGGTGTGACTAGGTTGAGTGCGGACGTGGTTGTGGGCTCTTGATGCACCGTAGNCTTAATATGAATGGAATTGTTTCTTTTATGTAGTGTAGTTTGAAAATAAAGTTTGCTAGGGACTAGCAAAACTCAAGTTGNTAAGGGAAATTTCCTCTTGGGTATGTGAAAACAACTCTCTTTCATTCTTTCTTGTAATGGTGTGACTAGGTTGAGTGCGGACGTGGTTGTGGGCTCTTGATGCACCGTAGACTTGTCACGGGGTATGCTTTTGTCCTTCACAACCACATTAGTCTCTCAATTCCTATGAATCAATCAAACATCGGGACACCATTGGTTGAATGAATTAAGTCGATTTGGCATTCTCATTGGAATGACCTCTATGGATTAGCCAATCTTGCTTTCTTGCATTTTTACCAAAAACACAACATACAAAATTTTCCAATTTTCATTTCTTTACAAATTACCCTTCAAATACATTTGACCTTTCCTTCGCTAGGGAGATAACCTTGGAATACCTATTCCAAGTAAAACACAACATTACAAGTCTCTCTATGCTTGAAGAGCACTTTTGCACACGCACACACATTTTTGTTCACACACACGATTTTCTCCATTTCTTGCATTGAACCCGAGAGAGAGTGACACTCACCAATTTCTATAAGCCATACACACACAGTCTGGGTTTGAGATTTGGAGATTAGGGAAATCCATCAAGTAATGTCATGTCGGTTGGGAACCCATCAGTGGAAGTCCATAAATATCCACCCCAAGAAAGACCCAAGATTTTAAAATGGTCATTGGATGTGTAACATTCAATGGTGGGGGCTTGGAATGCCTAGATGTATATGCATGGCATTGCATGTGGTATGGGAGCTGGTGAAAGGCTTGGGTTGCATTACTTGTGTGAGTATCACTTCATAACATGGCATGACATTGTGGCATTCATTATAGAATTGTATATTCTTTGAATGGATGCTTGTGTGATTATTGAATTGCATATGAACATCTCATATGAATCTGGGTTAGGGAGTAGCCTCTTTAGGAGATACCCTATTGAGCATGTCTCACCCTTTATTGGAACAACATTTCAAGTGCAGTACAAGTGTCGGTGGATGGCCCTCACTTAGGCCCTCATTGATGAAGAAGCTAAGATGTGGCTTTGAATTACATTTTGTTAGTAAATTGTGTAATTCATTTTGAACTTGTAAAATTGTGTAAAGAGTTTTGAAATGGGCTCTAATGGACTATAATTTGTGTAAATAAATGTATGGATGTGTTTGGAAAGAGATTGGATGGTTAAAGGTTAAAGATTGGAAAGAATTGGGAAAAATCTGGGCCCTAGTACCGGTACGTAAATGATTAAGTACTTGTACCATGCTGTTAGATGGGCTAGGTTCTAGTATCTCGACATATGGGTACTAATGGGCTCAAGTACTGGTACCAAGGCTTCAAGTACAGGTACCTCGATAGACAGTGGGTTCAGGTACAGGTACTATGACATGTAGGTACTTGTACCTAGCAAATAGTGGGCTCAGCAACCGGTACCCCGTAACCTCGGTACTAGTACCTGGTAATTGGAAAGAATCTGGAAAATGAAGGTCCGAGTACCAATATGTTGTTATTTAGGTACCGATACCTAGAAGATAAAAGGCTTAAGTACCGGTACCACATATAAGAGGTACTGGTAACTCTTTCTAACTCTTCAACAATTTAAATATAACTTGTCACGCCTTCGGGCCTAGAGTCCTCTTGCTTAAAGGATGTAATTGGTTCAATATTAAGTGTAAATTAATAGGGATTAGACCTTGGAATGGTCAAGTGATTGATATGTGCACAAGTTAGGCTTTTGGGAGTGCTCTAGTACAAGGAAGACCCTGTCCAAACTCTGTGTTGGTAATGACCCCGGTGAGGGGGGATGTGATGATGTGGTGTGAGGTCATACAGTAGATATGATTACTTTTGCGGGTTGGTGGATGATCAACGGATTAAGAAGGGACCCCCGAGTTTAGGAGTATCACATCTTAGTATTAGAGCCTAGGTTTTCAATTTACCTAGGGCTTGCGGGGCATGGGTCTAGACTAGTGCATCCGTTGTGCATTGCATATTAAATGTGCTAAATGTTGTGTGTTATGTGAATTATATGCATGATTGAATATGTATGGACATGAGACACTAGAGTTAGAAAACATAACTTTGGGGTCAAAAAAGGAAGAACGAGAAGGTTCATGGTTTAGGTGTCTATTAGTGGGTGGCACACATCCTACTAGTAAGTCAAGGAGAGAAAATTATAAGTGTTTTGACTTTGATCCCTACTATGAATTGCTAAGTTAGTGCTCTATTGCAATCTTACGTGTGTGTAGATGGCTAGTAGAGGAAGAGGACACCGAAATGGTCGAGGGGATGGATGGAACAACAACCAACCAACACCGGCCTTTGATCAACAAACCTTCATGGAGGCTATAGGCACAATGGCTGCTACCTTTGCACAAGTTAGAGTCAATGTGGACTAAGGAGGCATGAACAACCTCTAGTGGTTTAAGGCACACAAGCCACCTAATTTCATGGGAGGGGCAGATCCGATGGTGGCCGAACTGTGGTTCCAAAAAGTTGATAAGATCTTAGAGGCTACGAAGATCACATCCGATGCCACTAAGATAAGGCTAGCTAAGTTTCAACTTGAGGGAGAGGCCCATCTATGGTGGGAGTGGGCAAAGGCCTCAAAGAATCTTAAGGCAATGGCACACAAAAAGTTCTATGAGCTCTTCATGAACAAGTATTTCCCGTCGGCTGTTCGAGAAGCGAAAGCCCGAGAATTCCTAGACTTGAAGTAGGGAAATATGATGGTGATGTAATATGTGGCTAAGTTCACCGAGTTAGCACATTTTACCAATAATTATATGGCCACAGACATGACCAAAGTGAGGAGGTTCAAGAATGGCTTGAAGTTGTCCATCTGGGGAAAGATCGTGGGCCATTGAGAGGGACGTGGAAGACACAAGGGCCATCCGAGAGGCAAGTGTTAAGGACAATAAAAAGGAGGGCCAATCATCTTTTTCTAGTTCAGGGAAGAAGTAGAAGACTTCTACCCCTCAAAGGTATCAAGGACAAGGCCACAGCTATAAAGGCCAAGGTCAATCCTCCCAAGGCAGGAGAAATTTCAAGGTCATTTACCAAGCGAGCCAGAGGACTGGTTTCATATGCCACCAACCGGGCCGCATGAAACAGGATTGTCCTCAATGGCAGGGATCCCAAAGCTACAGGGCATCTCAATCCTAGTCATCTATGGGGCATCCATAGACTTTCTTTATTTCTCCCTATCCCCCACGAGCTAGGGAAATCAGTTCCAATTCCAGGGTGCTACATAGGCCCTATTACTTCTCGAGCGGGGACTCCGCAATTAGGCCAGGCCATGGGCTAAGGCCGAGGGTAGCGTTTACAGGCCGGGACTTCAGGGACTCAGGGGTGAGTCTTCACCATCACACCTCAGAATGAACCAATGGATCAATCGATGATTTAGGGTACATTCTTATTCTCTCATTTATGGGTAAGGATATTATTTGATTCTGGTCCATCATATTCATTCATAACTGCATCATGTATAAAGGATTTGGGCTTACAGGTTGAGACCTTGGAAGAGCCATTGCATGTGAGTTCTCCCCTAGGAGCTAGAGTTTGCATTGATCAGATATGCCAGGGATGTGAACAAGAGATCTTGGGGATTCTACTCATGGTGGACCTTAGGGTCGTGGACAAATCGGAGTTTGATGTCATCCTTAGTATATGATTCTCGTTGCCACTAGTAGTTGATGGGTTTGCATGTGAGCCTTACACTTGAGGACGAGGCAAGATAGGAATTGGGCCTACCTCGGGTAGTTTGTTAGTATGCGGACGTTTTTCTTGACGAGTTACTAGGATTAGCTCCATATTAGGATGTAGATTTTACCATTGCATTATAACTCGGTACATTTCATATTTGTATGACATCGCACAGAATGACACTTATAGAGTTGGAAGAACTCAAGGTTCAGTTGCAAGAGTTGTTGGACAAGGGTTTCATTAGACCGAGTACCTCACCTTGGGGCACTCCCGTATTGTTTGCCAAGAAGAAAGACAAGACCCTAAGACTTTGTATAGACTACCGATAGTTGAATTGGGTCACCATCAAGAATAGGTACCCATTGTCTAGGATTGATGACTTGTTTGATCAACTGAGAGGGGCACATGTCTACTCCAAGATAGATCTGCGTACGGAATACCATCAATTGAGGATTAGGGAGGTTGATATCCCTATGACGGCATTTAGGACGCGATATAGGCATTTTGACTTCACTATGATACCTTTTAGATTGATGAATGCCCCAGCAACATTCATGGACCTCATGCATAGGGTGTTCCAACCCTACTTAGATTAGTTTGTCGTGTTCTTCATGGATGACATCTTTATTTACTCCAAATCTGAGAAGGAGTCTGAAAGTCACTTAAGGATTGCTCTCTAGACATTGAGAGACCACCAGTTGTACACCAAATTCAGCAAGTGTGAATTTTGGCTGACGGAGGTGAAATTCTTAGGTCATGTTGTGTCCACTTTGGATGTATTGNGCAAGAGTTGTTGGACAAGGGTTTCATTAGACCGAGTACCTCACCTTGGGGCACTCCCGTATTATTTGCCAAGAAGAAAGACAAGACCCTAAGACTTTGTATAGACTACCGATAGTTGAATTGGGTCACCATCAAGAATAGGTACCCATTGTCTAGGATTGATGACTTGTTTGATCAACTGAGAGGGGCACATGTCTACTCCAAGATAGATCTGCGTACGGAATACCATCAATTGAGGATTAGGGAGGTTGATATCCCTATGACGGCATTTAGGACGCGATATAGGCATTTTGACTTCACTGTGATACCTTTTAGATTGATGAATGCCCCAGCAACATTCATGGACCTCATGCATAGGGTGTTCCAACCCTACTTAGATTAGTTTGTTGTGTTCTTCATGGATGACATCTTTATTTACTCCAAATCTGAGAAGGAGTCTGAAAGTCACTTAAGGATTGCTCTCTAGACATTGAGAGACCACCAGTTGTACACCAAATTTAGCAAGTGTGAATTTTGGCTGACGGAGGTGAAATTCTTAGGCCATGTTGTGTCCACTTTGGATGTGTTGGTGTACCTAGAGAAGGTCAAGGATGTTATTACTTGGGAGAGACCTAAGTCAGTCTTCGAGATACGCAATTTATTGGTATTGGTGCGGTATTACCAAAGGTTCATTGAGGATTTTTTCCAATTAGCTACACCTATGACGAGTTTGACAAGGAATGAGGTCAAGTTTCAGTGGGATGACTCGTATGAGAGGGCATTCGTAGAGTTAAAGAGGATGCTTACTTTAGCTCCTATTTTGATAGTTCTAGAGAGGGGATAGAGGTACACAGTATACGGTGATGCCTCTAAGAACGGACTTGGGTGTGTTTTGAAGCAGTCCAAAAGGGTGGTAGCTTATGGTTCTTGGCAACTAATGAGCCATGAGTAGAACTACCCTGCGCATGACATGGAGTTGGTGACTGTCGTCTTCGCCTTGAAGGCATGGTGCCACTATGTGTATTGTGAGTAGTTCGAGGTGTTTTTAGACCACAAGAGTCTGAAGTACATCTTCAAACAACGGGACCTTAACATGCGGCAATGTAGGTGGATGGAGTACCTAGAGAATTATGACTTCACTTTATATTACCATCCCGATAAGGCAAATGTGGTGGCTAATGCATTCAGCCTAAGTCACAGAGAGTCTTGGTTAGTATAGTTTTTCGGGAGTGGCAGATGCTTGAGACTGTAGGATACTTCAAGCTACACTATGAGGATCAAGCTCAAGACATTTTGGGGATTTAGAGGCTACGCCTTCCTTATTGAGCTGGGTGATTAAGTTTCAAAAGAAAGACACAGAGATATTGTCCATTAGAGATCGAGTACAATCAGGTACAAATGACAAGGGTTAAGCTATTCACATAAATGCTAGTCTTCGATTTAGGTGAGGGGTTATGGTTCCCCAGTCTAGAGATCTGAGAGAGGAGATCCTTATGGAGTTTCATTGCTCTCGTTTGGATGTGCATCCAAGTGATACAAAGATGTACCATGATCTTCGTTGTCAGTATTATTGGAGTGGGATGAAGAGACACGTTAGAGACTTCGTTAGTTGATGTCTCACGTGTCAATAGGTCAAGATTGAGAACTAGAGACTGGCAGGGTTGCTACAGCCTTTGGAAGTGGCTAAGTGAAAGTAGGAACATGTCACTATGGATTTTATGACCCACTAGCCAAAGATATCGCGTGGGCATGACATAGTGTGGGTGATTATGGACTAGCTTACAAAGTCGACACACTTTTTAGCTGTGCGGGTGACCTTCACACTAAAGGAATTCTGTTAATTGTACATACGAGAGATAGTCTAGTTACACGGGGTACCTATATCCATAGTATTGGATCAAGACCCTAGGTTCATTGCCCATTTTTAGGAGAGTTTCCAACGAACTATGGGGACATAGTTGATGATCCCCAGACGGACTATTAATTAGAGAGGACCATCCAGATTTTGGACGACATGCCTCGAGCATGCTTCCTTGACCTCAAGGATAGCTAGGAGGAGCATCTACCCTTAGTGGAGTTCACCTATAACAATAGTTACCAGGCAAGCACACAAATGGCACCCTATAAAACACTTTATGGGAGGCCATGTTATTCTCTAGTTTGTTGGACGAAGGTTGGAGAGAGACCCTCTATAGGTTCGAACTTAATTAGAGACACCTCGGAGAAGGTGGACTTCGACAGACGGCGGCGACCTCTAGAGTTTGAGATTAGAGATCACGTCTTCTTGAAGGTAAAGCCTAAGAGGGGAGTGGTTAGGTTCAGGAAGCGGGGGAAACTGTCACCGAGGTATATCTCGCCTTTCAAAGTGCTCGAAGGGGTTGGCATCATAGTTTTAAAACCCGGCCCAGCCCAACGGGTCAACCTGGTGAACTGGTGCTCAAATCAGGCTGATTCTCATAAAAGATCGTTTGTGCATAGAAACTGGGATTAAATCGTTGAACCGGTCAAAAACCGGTGGGCCAGTGAGAACCGGGCGAGTTAACAAAATCAAATGGTTTAAAATTATTTGTATAAATGTTAGTTTTTTGCACTTTTTGGGAATTTTGCTCTTTTGCCCTAAATCGATCAAGACCTCCAGTTGCCCTAAATCGCTCTAGACCACTAGACAGTAGCAGCTGAGCAGAGTTCCACCAACGACTGAGCAGAACACAGCTCCACCAGTGACTGAGCAGAGCACAGCTCCACCAGTGATTGAGCACAGCCTGCACCAGCGACGAGGTGAGTTCTCTCTCTCTCGTTCAGTGACTGTAAGCAGTCTCTATATTCAAAGTTTTCTTTCTGGGGAAGATGATTCACTTTCTGGTTTTGGGTCTCTCTCAAAATCAACTTTTTTGTAGGTGAAAATACTAACTTTTTCCTCCTCTTGATGTGATAAAGCTTAAGACCACCCGTTGTCTTACTTTAGATTTTATTTTTTGTGGTTTTTAAATAATGCAGTTTGACTGATTTTATGTGTTTATCTTATAGGTCAAGTGTTATATATGAAATTGTTGTTGTTGATCTTGAAATGAAGAATTTTTCCTCCCTGTTTTGTTTTTTATTTTGTTTATCACAGTCACTTGGCAATCAGTTTCTTTTTTCTGGGCTTGTCTTTTTTAGTGTGCTTTTTGATTTTTTGGATTATGTGCAAGTTTCTTTAAAGCCTAGGATTAACCCAATTGATATATAACTGAATGTGTTAATTTTGCAATTTGAATGGTTGTCCATTTGATGTTTTGATTATCTTGGTACTAACAAAAAAAAAATATTTTAGAATATAAGTTATAATGTAATTTTGATAATTTTATGAGTTATGATGTAATTTTGATAATTTTATGAGTTATGGTGCAATATGAATTGCAGAATTCTGATTTAAGTGTTTGATTATTTACTAGTTGTGATGTAATCTGATTTATAGAAGCAATTTCAAGTTAATTGATAATAGTGGTAATATTTTTATTTTCAAGTGGAACTAAGCAGTGGTTGGATAATTTATTTTCAATTTCGTTTATTTGAGTCCTTATGTTATGCTCATGTGCTTCGTTTTGTTTTCATGTGTCTTGCATCCTACAGTTTGAGTTTGAACTTTGAACTTTGAAGAGTGCAAATTACATGGATTATGGATTGATGCATTGTCGAAGAGTTGGACTTAGACTACGAGCCTTGAATTTCAATAAAGGTGTTTTTCTTTACTTAAATTTACAAGTTGTATTGAAAATTGAATACATTGAAATTAGATACATGTTTAATGATTTTTCCCTACTTAAATTTACATGTTTGATGTTATTCTTATAATTATTGTGATTTTTTAGCCTATTTATTAGTATTTATAATTATTTTTTAATTTTTTATTATATTACCTGTCCAACCAATGACTCAGCAGTTGAACCAGTGACCCATTGACCCAGTTCCTTTGTCGGGTTGACGTCCGGGCTAGGTTTTAAAACTATAATTGAAACAGTCGATTACCGATTGGTGTTGCCACCAAATCTATCAAGTGTTCACGCGGTGTTCCATGTCTCCATGCTCCGAAAATACACTCCAGATCCTACGCATATGGTGGATTGGGGTGAGTTGGTTGTTGATGCGAACAAGACCTTCAAGGAGGGACCGATGCCTATCGTGGATAGCTGAAAGCAAGTTTTACGAGGCAAGACAATAAGGCTGGTGAAGGTGCTCTAGCAGCACCATGGTATGGAGGAAGCGACATGGGAGCGTGAAGATACTATACGTGCCAGTTATATGTTCTTGTTCGAAGATGAAGGTAATTTCTTGTAGTCATAAAACATTATATGAGTTATTGCATATACATGTGTGTGTAAATTTTAGGGATGAAATTTCTTTAAGGGGAAAGAATGTAAAACCTGGGAAAATTTATAATTTTATGAGAAAAGGCAAAATGGTAATTAGTCGTTATGGTGTGGGTTAACAATCTGAATTTTTTCTAGGACTCATATGGTGAAACAGACCTCACTGTTGGATTCGTCTGACAAAATCTAATTACTCAGTCAATTTTCATTGAATTTTGAGACAATTAAATATTTTGCGTTTTACAATGCGATTGGGCGTTGAACGACAAAAAAATAAATGTGATCAAATTTTATTCACGGAACCCTAGAGATAATTTTAAGTTAGTTCAAATAAAATATAGTGAACATAACACGGGACAAGATTTGATTAATTCGTGATAAAATCAGGTCACCATATTTTCTGAGAGAGAAAATCAAGTTCTCCTTCATTTCTCCTTGTGATCTACGACGATCCATTCCTCAAATTGCTTCGGGCCAACAACAAAAAATGTTATACGCGACAAGAGCTACAAGTACATACCAAAGGTCACGAGTTTCACCAAAGTATCATGATTAAGATTTTTAGGATCAAAGCGTTGAAGCTTGATTTGGGTATTTGGGGGGTTCTACTATGCAGTATTACGCTTCAAGAGATAGGATTCTTCACCTAGCTAGGTTTATTTTCAACCTAGGACTATATATGAAATGGGTAGCATGATTAAAGATGAAATCTCTTGTTTAAATATACTCCTAGTGTAACTAGAGTACGGTAAATGGTATAAGAATGGATAAAATCAATTCTAGCATGAATTGGGTTTGTTGAAATTGCTTGTTTGTAATTTCATGAATGAATGTGTTATATGGGCATGCTATGTGTTTTCATAATTATGTGTTTTTTGAGTGTTTGATAAAATGCCTAAAAATAATTTAAGCATATTATTTGAATGTGAATGAGAATGTGAATGAGATAACATGTTTGGTGATATTGTGAATTGTGATTATATGCTTATGATATAGTTGACAATTGAAAAATGTTAATAGATATTGAAATTTTCATAATGTGCACAAGACATATTGAACATACTGTGAAAATTACAATTGTGCATTACAATTGCATATGTGATGGAAGCATCGCATTCGTAGGCATGTGATATAAGTGTGGGTGTGTGCGCATGATTTGATCAAACACTATCCTTGGTGGGTTGATACATAGGCTCGGGAAAGTTGGACTTAGGTTCGACTAAGTCATAGAGTTGCATTGAAAGAAAGGATTGGGGTTAGCAAGAAGGGCTAGATTCTCTGTAGGGTGCAAGAACCGATGACTTTGGATACACTCTCTATTGGTATTGAGTCCGTAAAGTGTGTCAATGCACACAGAGCCATTGAAGGAAGTCCATAGATGTCGTGTCGGTTGGGTACCCATTAGTGAAAGTCCATAAATACACACCCCAAGAATGACTCAGGATTTTAAAATGGTCATTGGATGTGTAACATCAATGGCGGAGATTTGGAATGCTCAAATACATACGCATGACATTGCATGTGGCATGGGAGCCAATAAAGGGGTTGGGTTATANAGCATGCTATGTGTTTTCATAATTATGTGTTTTTTGAGTGTTTGATAAAATGCCTAAAAATAATTTAAACATATTATTTGAATGTGAATGAGAATGCGAATGAGATAACATGTTTGGTGATATTGTGAATTGTGATTATATGCTTATGATATAGTTGACAATTGAAAAATGTTAATAGATATTGAAATTTTCATAATGTGCACAAGACATATTGAACATACTGTGAAAATTACAATTGTGCATTACAATTGCATATGTGATGGAAGCATCGCATTCGTAGGCATGTGATATAAGTGTGGGTGTGTGCGCATGATTTGATCAAACACTATCCTTGGTGGGTTGATACATAGGCTCGGGAAAGTTGGACTTAGGTTCGACTAAGTCATAGAGTTGCATTGAAAGAAAGGATTGGGGTTAGCAAGAAGGGCTAGATTCTCTGTAGGGTGCAAGAACCGATGACTTTGGATACACTCTCTATTGGTATTGAGTCCGTAAAGTGTGTCAACGCACACAGAGCCATTGAAGGAAGTCCATAGATGTCGTGTCGGTTGGGTACCCATTAGTGAAAGTCCATAAATACACACCCCAAGAATGACTCAGGATTTTAAAATGGTCATTGGATGTGTAACATCAATGGCGGAGATTTGGAATGCTCAAATACATACGCATGACATTGCATGTGGCATGGGAGCCAATAAAGGGGTTGGGTTATATTGATTGTATGAGTCTCACCTCATAACATGGCATGACATTGTGGCATTCATTATTGAATTTTATATTCTTGAATGAATGCTTCTATGATTATTGAAATGCATGTGAACATCTCATATGAATCTGGGTTAGGGAGTAGCCTCTTTAAGAGATACCCTATTGAGCGTGGCTCACCCTTTGTGGAAACAACATTTCAGATGTGAGATAAGCCCCGACGGACGGGCCTCACTTGGGCCCTCATTGATGAAGTAGCTGAGCGTCTTTGAATTACATTTTGTAAATAAATTGTGCAATTCATTTTGAACATGAAAAATTGTGTAAAGAGTTTTGAAATGTGCTCTTATGGACTATAATTTGTGTCAATGAATGTNATCTTTGAATTACATTTTGTAAATAAATTGTGCAATTCATTTTGAACATGAAAATTTGTGTAAAGAGTTTTGAAATGTGCTCTTATGGACTATAATTTGTGTCAATGAATGTATGGATGTGTTTAGAAAAATATTGGATGGTTAAAGGTTGAAGATTAGAAAGAATTAAGAAAAATCTGGGCCGAGGCATCGANTTTGAACGACAAAAAAATAAATGTGATCAAATTTTATTCACAAAACCCTAGAGATAATTTTAAGTTAGTTCAAATAAAATATAGCGAACATAACACGGGACAAGATTTGATTAATTCGTGATAAAATAGGTCACCATATTTTCTGAGAGAGAAAATCAAGTTCTCCTTCATTTCTCCTTGTGATNGTATGGATGTGTTTAGAAAAATATTGGATGGTTAAAGGTTGAAGATTAGAAAGAATTAAGAAAAATCTGGGCCGAGGCATCGATACCTGAGTGATTAAGTACTGGTACCACACTGTTGGATGGGTCAGGTACTGGTACCTTGACATACGGGTACCAATATCTGGATTTCAGTACGACATGTAGGTACCGGTACCAAGCAAAAAGTGAGCCCAGGTACCGCCATAACCTAGGTACCAGTACCTGGCAACTGGAAGGAACCTAGAAAATAGAGGTCCAGGTACAAGTACCCCCGTTACTCAAGTACCGATACCTGACAGACAGAAGGCTCAGGTATACCACGTATAAAAGGTACCAGTACCTCTTTCAAACCCTTCAAACATTTAAATAACTTGCCAAGCCTTCGGGCCTTGAGCCTTCTTGCTTAAAGGACATAATTGATTCAATACTAAGAGTAAATTGATGGGGATTGGACCTTGGAGAATGGTCAAGTGATTGATATGTGCACAGGTTAGGCGTTTGGGAGTGCTCGGGTACAAGGGAGACCCTGCCCAAACTCTATGTTGGTAACAACCCCGGTAAGGGGGCATGTGATGACCTGGTATTAGGTCAACGACATACACAGGTACTTTCGCGGGTTGATGAGTGATCAACGGATTGAGAAAGGACCTCCAGATTTAGGGGCATCATAAGAAAGCTCTAATTTGCTTCTATTGAGTCAAGTAGACTCAATCTGAGCTAAGTGAAGAGCTAGAAAGCTCTAATTTGCTTTTGTTGAGTCAAGTAGGCTAAATCTGAGCTAAATTAAGAGCTAAAAAGTTGTAACTTACTTCTAAGAATGCCTCTAAGAGTTTGAATAACAATAAAGATGATTATGAATAGCATTCATTATTTAAGGAGGCCTTGAAATACATGATTTATTTGAAGCAAGCAACATAGATATTGAAATTCATACTAACTAGGGTTCCACTGACTGGTTACAGGTAGAACTTTTTCAAACTCTCCGTATTCCAAGGGTGTGGGAGTTTGACCCCTCCTAGAGTTTTCAAGTGATAGGTTCCTGGCGGCAAGACCTTTATTACTCGATAGGGGCCTTCCCATGTGGCCCCTAGCTTTCTTTCTCTAGGAGCCTTGGTGGCTTGGGTCACTTTCTTCAGGACAAGGTAATTTATCAAGAACTCACGAGGCTTGACCCTTCTATAGACCCCCCATGTATTTAAAATAATGCATATTGTATATTATGTGTTGCATGAATAATAAATGGTTTAGAAATAGGGATATAAGGTGTATTAGAAGTGATTTGAATCTTAGGAAGAATATTTGGAATAGGTTAAGAGGAGAATAACTAGATGTTGCCTTGGTAACTTATCCATAACTTTTTAGGTTGCTATTAGATTGATCTAAAATTTTGAAAGAAGAAACTAGATCCCAAGAGTTACAAAAGGNAGTTAAGAGGAGAATAACTAGATGTTGCCTTGGTAACTTATCCATAACTTTTTAGGTTGATATTAGATTGATCTAAAATTTTGAAAGAAGAAACTAGATCCCAAGAGTTACAAAAGGGTATTTCACAAAAATTTCAGGAATCTACTTCTAAGTAGGTCAAAACTGAACTGGAAGTTGAAGCAAGAAACTTGGTTCACATTCGAATGCAAATCACCTTTGAACATCAGTTATTCATAGTACTTCGGTGTCTGACAAAAATCGAGATATTGGGAGTTTGCGACGTTCAAGCACCAAGTCACGTTCAAAGTTACGTTCGAACACCAGTGTAATTTTAACAGCTATCAGACTCATGATTCATGTTATGATTCTTACGCTATAACTACCCTAAGGACACCTCTTAGGTTGGTTTCAACGGCTTTTAACCCTATAAAATTCTAGAGAGGGAGAAAGAATAAGAGAAAGCAAGATTGGTTTCAAGTTGAAAACAGATTAAAGACACTAGGGTTTGCATCAAACTGCAGATTAAAGGTAGGGGTTTCTTCCTAAACTCGTTCATTGAGGGTAGGGTTAATATATGTGCAAGTTTTTTATTCTAAATTGTATGTATATGATATGTAATCATTAAATCTTATTTTTCTTGCAAATGGTGGCATGTTTTGAATGCAATTTATGTTTTAAAGCCATAAAACTAGTGTTCTTGTTATCAAAACCCTGGTTTTCAAGAAACATAGGCTTTCCATGTGATATTCCCTTGTTTTTTATTTAAAAACTCTAGTTTTTGGTTTTGAACAACAAAACTATGTTTCTTGAACTGTTCCACTGGAAACAATTTTGTGAAATTTTGATGTTTGGAGTATATGTAATTTGGTGAGTTGGTTTGGAATATTATCTCTTGTATGGGTGGTTGATGCATGTGCCACCTTCGACCGGATTTTCGTAGAGTGTTTAAACGTTGTATGGGACCTTGAGGGGTACCACGATTTCCTATCACTCGTAGTGGATTGGTTCCTCGCGGGGTTCCAAAGACTATTTGTTCACGGCGGATTGAGGCTTGAGGATTTGTTACCATAAACCTTGGAAGGATTCGTCTCTGCCGAGACGTCGGTATATACCCTTTTTTAAGTGTTTTGCCCTACATGGTTTAATATTGAGGAGGTTGAGTTTTGTGGGCCAGGATATTCTCGTTGCATAGATTCAATGTAGTCAAGCTTGCATACATTAGATATGTTATTGGTAACGATTTACTGATTGAAAGTTGGATTTATTTCTTATTTATTTTACTTCGTTCCACATAAACTTGAGATCTTATAAATGTCATTGTTTTACTTCAAAAGTTTTATATGTTATTTTACAAATTGAGGTTGACCAGTTTTATATTGTTTTCAACCTTGTTCGGGTTTGGGAGGATGTTGCTCCAGANGTTCCACATAAACTTGAGATCTTATAAATGTCATTGTTTTACTTCAAAAGTTTTATATGTTATTTTACAAATTGAGGCTGACCAGTTTTATATTGTTTTCAACCTTGTTCGGGTTTGGGAGGATGTTGCTCCAGAGCTTAGTGCTCATCCCATACAATTAATATTTTTCTGATTTTGGGATCGAGGAGGATCTTGGATTAGAGGAGCAAGTAAACTGGGATTTTGATGTTGATGGTGACGTGGATCCCAAGGCATAGATTTAGAAATGTTGCTCTAGTTGAGGGATTTGTAGTCCTTCAGTTTTTATGATGTAATAAACATGATTTAGTTAGTTAAATATTAGGAATAATATTTCTATTCAGGGTTTGGAATGTAACTCTGATAATGGATTTATGTTGGATTTTGGTATTTGGATTGCTTTATATTTGATGTATGGATGGATTTTCATCATGTGTGGGTTATTTGAGATGCTTGCATGATTGGGTGTTGTGCAAATAGTTAATGTCTTATAAGGTGGATTTTGGGGAGTTATACATTCTCCTGTTTGGGAGTGATTTCGACTAGCTCCGCTATCTCCTCAGCGAATTCTGCTATTAGGTCGGCCACCACTTGCCCCTTCGTGGTGGTTCGCAGCACATACTGAATGTCAAATTTGCTGAGATTGATGGACCATTTCGCCAACATTCCTAATACCTCAGGCTTTTGAAAGATTTGTTGTAGAGGAACGTCTGTTAGCAATACTATCAAATGCACCTAAAAATATGGCCTCAATTTTCTGGATGCTGCCACTTTCTCTACCATAGGGTACCTGGCCTCTACACCCCTTAGTGTCCTGCTTACATAGTTGTATGTTGGGCCCTTTCTGGCTGCAAACAAGCATCGCACTTGTTGCTTCTAAGGTTATTGCAAAGTATAAATATAGCAATTCCCCCTCTTCTGGCCTTACTAGGAGTGGAGGCATGCTAATGTATTCTTTCAAAGCCTGAAAGATAATTTCACATTCTGGGGCCCACTCGAATGTTTTCCTCAGTACTTTAAAGAAGAGGGACATTTGTCACTGCCTCTAGAAATGAACCTATTTAAGGCCGCCATTATTCCCGTGAGTACGTGCACTTCTGTTGTGCTCCAAGGGGATCTCATATCAAGGAGTGTCTTGATCTTCTCTAGATTAGCCTCTAGTCCCTTTGGGCAACCATGAAGCCTAAAAAATTCCCTGAAGAAATCCTAAAGGCACACTTTGCTGGGTCTAGCTTCATGTGTACCTCCGGAGTATTTCAAATGCTCATTTCAAGTCCTCAATGTGTTCCACGGCTTGAAGGTTTTTAATGAGCATGTTGTCCAGGTAAACTTCCATGTAATCACCTATGAGATTCTTGAACATGTGGTTGACCAGTCTCTGCCACATTTCAAACTGAAGGGCATGATCTTGTAGCACTACGTTCCTTCCTCTGATATGAAGGAAGTCTTGTCTTGTTCCAGCTTGTCCATCATTATCTGGTTATAGCCAAAAAACACGTCCATGAAGGTGAGCAACGCATATGCTGTCATTGCATCCACCAAGATGTCAATTCAATTCTAGGCAGTGGGAAGCAGTCCTTCAGTCATGCCTTATTCATATAGGTGAATCGACACGTAGTCACCATTTTCACTCAGTTTTTTTACTAGTACCACATTTACTAGCCACAATGGGTACTGTACTTCTCTGATAGATTTTGCATGAAGGAGCTTTATTACCTCCTCCTTTATAGCTCGGTTTTTTCTAGGGCGAAGCTTCTTCCATTTTGTCGTACTGGTTTATAGATCAGGTTGACATTCAGCTTATGTACATCTACTATTGGGCCTATTCCACCCATGTCCGAATGTTTCCAAGCAAAAACATCTCTATTGGAGTACAAAAAAGTAATTTCAAATCTTCCTTGACAATTTTCCCAATGTAGGTAACTTGCTTAGGGTACTCCTCTTTCTGAACAAGTTCAAGGTCCTCCACTGGTCATGGGCATTCCTCCTCTCCCCTATGGTCCAAGGACTCTATTTGTAGAGTCTGTTGTTGTTGTTTCCCCCTCATGGATGCCACAAAACATTCTTGGCTCACCACTTGGCCCCCTCGCACTTCTTCAAGCCCTACTTTTATTGAGAAGCATAGTAGGAGATGATACATTGACGGCTGCCTAAAATAATGTTGTACACAGAGGCATAATCCAGCAAAAGGAAATTAGTCATACAGTGGTTTGGCATAGCTGCTAAGGGATAATCCTTCTCGCTAGAAAATCCAATTAGTGGAGTAGTGGAAGTACAGTTTTTCCCTCTCAGTGTTTAACATATCAAAGGCAGGGGCCAAAACTAATATCCATCAAGCTTCCACTATCAATCAAGACTCTCAAAACTGGGTAGTTAGTTATGGTCAATGTAATTACTAGGGGGTCATCATGGAGGTGTTGAATTCCCCTGAGGTCCTCATCTAAAAAAGTAATTAGGGGATCCATCTGAGGCTTTTTCCCTGGATTCACCAAGCTAACTTCCAGCTCGGCCTTCACCTTGCGGACATGGGCTTGTCTAGCAAAGCCATTCTCTTCCCTCCAACAAACCCGCTAGATATCACAGTGATATCACAGTGACCTCTCTAACTGACTAGTGGTGTGGGGATTCCTCTTGATTGGGTTACACCTCCTTCCTCTCTTGTCACCTGTGCTCAATGTACCTTATAAGGTGTTTTTTCTAGATAAGGTCTTTAGTTTAATCCTTAAGCACTTGGTAGTCCTCAGTGTTGTGGCCATGATTCTTGATGGAACCTACNGCACCTCCTTCCTCTCTTGTCACCTGTGCTCAATGTACCTTATAAGGTGTTTTTTCTAGATAAGGTCTTTAGTTTGATCCTTAAGCACTTGGTAGTCCTCAGTGTTGTGGCCATGATTCTTGATGGAACCTACAATATTTATCCCTTGATCTTTTGTTGGGATGGGTTCTCATCTTGTCAGGCCACTTGAGGATTCTCTCGTCCTAGATTTGATAGAGGATCTGCTCTACGAAGGTATTTAATGATTTATATCTCTGTGCTTGTTTATATGTGGTATAGGGGCCCAATTGGTCCTTTGCACCCACACGTTCCAAGCAGCTCTTCCTTGGGTGACTCCCCTATTCTCCTCGATTTTTTTGGTCTCGTCCCTCCCTTTTTTCTCGCTTGTCCTCCCTCTTGTCTTCTAGTTTCTTCGAGCAAGGAGGGTATCCTCGACATTCATGTAACTCTGAGCTCTTGATAGGAGCTCTGTCATGGATAGAAGTGGATCTTTACAAAGAGAGAAAAGGAATTAGGACAACTAGAGAAATCCTATAAAGGCAATAAAAGCCACTTTGTCATCCACATTATTGATCTAAAGGGATTCCATGGTGAAACAACTAACATAAGCTCTAAGCAACTTGCCTCTAGTTTGCTTGACATTCAGAAGATAAGTGGGAGGTCTTTAGTGGGCCCGACTGATTAGCACAAAATATAGTACATTATGTATACATTTATACCCCTTTTATACTTACGTTTGTGGTGAAAATGAAAGAAAATGCGATTAATCAAGCAATTTATGAGCTTTTGTGTGATTACAGGTAAAAGAGTTGAAAATGGCTTGAGTTAAGCCCCCATCATAGTGTTCAAGGTCAATGGAGATGAAGGAGTGGCTTAACGGGTGGCTTAGAAGGTGAAAAGATCAAGAAAGGAGCAAACTAAGTAAAAACCAACTGGTGGGTTTGCTCATAAAACTACCGATAGGTTTTGCACACTTGAGTTGGATCTACCGCAAACCTTCTGGAAGGTTTTGCTCACTGGAACAAAACCTACCGATAGGTTTTGTCATCAACCTACTAGTAGATTTTGCTGAAAAACGCTAGATTCTACAACTCAAGCTCCACTTGCTTAGGGGCCCCACCATTGCTTCTCCCACACATCCCTTGACATTGTCTACATACAACCATGCCTACAAGACCCTAGCTTCTAACTTTTGAGGATGGGAAATGAAGAGAGAGAATAAGGAAGCATGGTGGACGCAGGCTATGCTTGTCTTAGCCTGTCCAATGCATCACCTCAACTCCCATTGATGGGAGCCTTCACACACAGGCTATAGGAGCCTCATGGACGAAAATGAAAGGGAGTTACACCATTAGAGACCATTATTCATCATTTTAGAGAGAGAAGCTCAAGGAAGAAGACATAGTCTAGATAGAGAAAGCTTGGATTTTTACATTTTCTTACCCATTTCACTTGTAGTAAGCTAGAATACTCTTGTAATCTTCATTTATTGCACTTTAATCTCATTTATTGAAAGTGTATTTCAAGTTTAGTTACATATCTTTGTAGTTTAACTTTTCTTTGCATTAATACAAGTTTCAATCTTCATTTCTTCACAATATCTCTTTACATTATGTATGTCTTTGAATTTAATATGAGTAGCTAAGTTTTAAGTTAGCTAATCCAAGGGAGATTTCCTCTTAGGTATGCTAAATCAACTCCCCTCCATTCTTCCTCGTACTATGAAGTGTTTGGTTTGACTAGGTTGAGTGTGGACGTAGTTGTGAGCTCTTGATACACTGTAGACTTGTCATAGGGTATGCTTGAGCATACATCTCTATTTTAGTCTGTCACTTCATACGAATCAATCGAACACCTAGGCACCATTAGAAGAATGTTTTGAGTTGATTTGGCATTCCATTGGAATGACCTTTTCGAATTATCCATACTTGTTTCCATTACATTGTAATCAAAATTTCACTCACCAAAACACAAACTCAAAGATTTTACACTTTCCATTTTTTACAAAATCACCTTCACACAATTCAACCTTCCTTCCCTGAGGAGACGACCTTGGAATACTTAATTCCAAGTAAAACACGACACTCGAAAGTCTCTCTACGTTTGGGGAGCACTTTTGCGCACACACACATTTTCATTCCACACACGTTTTCCCCATTTCTAACACCAATTTCGAGGGAGAGTGACACTCACCTATCATTATAAGCCATACAATTGGTCCGGGTTAGTGTTCAAAGATTAGGGTGAACGCCATCAAGCACCGGCCTCCAATGAAAAGTGAAATAAAGGAGATGCTGAGCTCCCCAAACGTATGGATGAAATTAGGCTTCAGCTTGTTAAACCAATGTCGTGTAGTAGATCCTTTGTTCCATCAAAGCTCTCAATCGTCGGCATTTTAAATCTTTCTAGAAGTGGANTACTCTTGTAATCTTCATTTATTGCACTTTAATCTCATTTATTGAAAGTGTATTTCAAGTTTAGTTACATATCTTTGTAGTTTAACTTTTCTTTGCATTAATACAAGTTTCAATCTTCATTTCTTCACAATATCTCTTTACATTATGTATGTCTTTGAATTTAATATGAGTAGCTAAGTTTTAAGTTAGCTAATCCAAGGGAGATTTCCTCTTAGGTATGCTAAATCAACTCCCCTCCATTCTTCCTCGTACTATGAAGTGTTTGGTTTGACTAGGTTGAGTGTGGACGTAGTTGTGAGCTCTTGATACACTGTAGACTTGTCATAGGGTATGCTTGAGCATACATCTCTATTTTAGTCTGTCACTTCATACGAATCAATCGAACACCTAGGCACCATTAGAAGAATGTTTTAAGTTGATTTGGCATTCCATTGGAATGACCTTTTCGAATTATCCATACTTGTTTCCATTACATTGTAATCAAAATTTCACTCACCAAAACACAAACTCAAAGATTTTACACTTTCCATTTTTTACAAAATCACCTTCACACAATTCAACCTTCCTTCCCTGAGGAGACGACCTTGGAATACTTAATTCCAAGTAAAACACGACACTCGAAAGTCTCTCTACGTTTGGGGAGCACTTTTGCGCACACACACATTTTCATTCCACACACGTTTTCCCCATTTCTAACACCAATTTCGAGGGAGAGTGACACTCACCTATCATTATAAGCCATACAATTGGTCCGGGTTAGTGTTCAAAGATTAGGGTGAACGCCATCAAGCACCGGCCTCCAATGAAAAGTGAAATAAAGGAGATGCTGAGCTCCCCAAACGTATGGATGAAATTAGGCTTCAGCTTGTTAAACCAATGTCGTGTAGTAGATCCTTTGTTCCATCAAAGCTCTCAATCGTCGGCATTTTAAATCTTTCTAGAAGTGGTTAATTAGACACGCCCTGGGTGAAGGGTGACTCTGTATGCTATATTAAAGCCTCAACAGCCTCGGGAATCTNTGGCATTTTAAATCTTTCTAGAAGTGGATAATTAGACACGTCCTGGGTGAAGGGTGACTCTGTATGCTATATTAAAGCCTCAACAGCCTCGGGAATCTGGGGCCTTTGTAGTATTTTATGATGTTTCTAAGCTTATCATTGACCTCCTAGAACTACTTTCCTTCCCACTAGTCATTAACTTGTGAGCGAACAACCTCACACTGGCTTCGTTCTTTATTATGACTATCTCCTTTATACTCCTTGGTTCAGGATTGATCCCTACCTAAGGATTGAAAAATTTGTTGGTTTTGATGCCTTAGCTCTTCAACCACTTTTTCTAACTTTTCGAATTTCGTTGATTCATTTTCTAGTGGTGCATCCACACTTCATTCCACCGAAGGAGAACTTGTACCCTCATGAGGGTGAGTTTGATCCACCACCGATTCTTTTGATCAGGTGATAGCTATGGAATCTAAAGGTTTGTGATATTGGAAACGTAATTGTCATTCCCACATATGGTGTTAACTATTGATCCCAAAATCTACACACTGAAGTGAATGGTTTGAATAATGACCGGGCTACCAGCAGGATCCTCTTGCAAAAGAAGTCGAAGGCCAAAGGAACTTCGGCAGTCAACGCTTTGTTGGTAAAGTTAAAAAGAATGATGGGAAGAAGCCATATTTAGTTGAGAATGAATTGCTTACTTGGATGATGCTAGCTTGCCCTTCTTATAGGCCTAAGCATTGTACCATTATAAGATCTTCAACAATTATTTAAATGAAATGGCATTGGAAGTAGAATTGAAGTTGACGCCTTTTAGCGTGAATATATCAACTAGTTTCAATTAGTCAAGACGAGCCGGACTGCCGAGCTAGAATATTTGCAAGCAAGGAACTAAGGCTAGAGCTTGCCTTATCAATTTGTAGAGCTCATGAGCTAAGCTCGTGTCCACGTGTTTTGCTCGTGCCAATTTTATCATCGTCACTAAATAAAAAAAATTAAAAATTAAATAAAAATTTTAAATTGACTAAAAGGATGTCAATGTCATTTAGTCTTTTAATAATATATATTTTAGTCTAAAGTTTTTTTAGTATCAAAATATTTTATAGTAGTATAGATATAGATATAGATATAGACATAGATATAAATATAAATATAGATATAGAAATTGATAGATATAGATTATCTTTTTATGGGCAAATTATAGATTACCTCCCTATGGTTTGACCTCGAAACACATTACCACCTTATACTTTAAAAACCTACACATAAACCCCTATAATTTGGATCCAAATAAAAACCCTAACTTTGACAAGAAAGAGAAAAAGACTGATCTATCCTTTTTCTATTTTATCAACAATCATTAATTGAATATAGTTTATTTACTCCCACTGCTCCTTTATGTATGTACTTGCTTTGAATCGAGTAGAGAGGAATGAGAGAGTTGGGAAGAGAGAAAAAGAGAAAAGAAGAGAGGAAAAATGGGGTAGAGAAGTTTGAAGGGAAAGGATTATAGAATAGAAAGAAAAAGTGTTTTGTCCATTTGTTGACAGTGGCAAAGGTGCGCCGATGTTGTTCGTTGCCACAATACCATCCACTCCATTTCCTTTACATATCAATATGCTCGTTGTCATGATACCAACCATTCCATCTCTAAATTGTTTCCACTTCGCTCAATCAGCCAAGAGATTGAACTTGAGAAAGTTAAGTTCAATTCAGTAGATAAATTCCCCAGGAATTCAATGGAATTTTTGATCCATGAAATTTATGATCCTCTCTTTTCTTTATGAAAATTGATTTTCACTATGTGTCTACTTATCTATAACTCTATATCATGCAGTGAATGGGCAAGAGAATATACGCACATGAAATTCTAATGTTATTGGACAAATGATGGGTTAAAGGCCAAGTTTTGGTACATATGGTGTTGAGTTTAGATTGCTTATCTATATTAATGGGTTGGCTTTGAATTGGGTTTTTAGTTACAAAATTTTGGGAAGAAATGGGTGATGAACTAGATCACGTAGAGAAATGGCAATTAAGAAAGGATGTTGTTGGAGAGTATTTTAGTCTTAAAAATGATTAATTTTGCAAAGAAACAACCCAAGCTCACATTATAGGAGTGTGAGGTGAAATCTCCAGTACTTTGGATGAAAAATCTAACGATTTTAATTTGGTCTAAAACTATAGGGGATTATGTGTGTGTTTTCAAAGTATAAGGAAGTAATAAGTTACAATGTCAAACCATAGGGAGGTAATTTGTAGTTTGCGCTAATTTTATTGAATAGTCACATACACAATGACTTGGTCGTTGTATTGCATATTTTCTCTCATAATTGGACAGAGATTGATGGGTCTCGTATAGGCCTCGGCAACAGGCCAGGCAGGCCTAGCAGGCCTAGCTCGGCAATTTTCAGGCCATAGCCCGCCTCTTACGATTTTTTAAGGCCCATGGCCTGCCCGTGGACCAGCCTATTAGGCCAAATACGGGCTAATATATGGGCTGGGTTATGGGCTGCCCATTGGGCCTAAAATGAGTTTTTTATTTAAAAAAATTACTTTTTATGTAAAAAAATATAAAAAGACATTGAAAAATTTATTTTTTATATAAAAAAATACAAAATGACATCAATTACATGAAGTTGGTCTGCAAAAATAAATTAACAAAAAAATTATTCATATTGATTGAATTTAACAAATATTCATATAGAGTTACAATGTTACATTACAAATTGATTGATGAGTGAAACTATTTTGCATCACTACAAATTGAGTACATCTTAATTAGGTTGGCACCTACATAATTGTCAATCATTTGAAAATCTCAACCTTATAAAAATTACAAATCAAATCTATATCTATTTATACTACTTTAAAATACCAACATATTTGAAAAATATTTTTTTTTCTAATTTTTTCCTTTAACAGTACAAGTATCACATACATATTTCACTCTTCCTCTACAATCACAGTTAGATGAAGCCAAAAGGTGGAGCAAAAAGCAGCAATTTTGAAATCCTATGAGATCCTCACAAACCCTCTCGATGAACGACCCAAGGACTGTCTGTGTGTTGCCAAACCCATCCTCCACTGGGGAAAATGACCCAGATCTCTTGGATATCATTTCTATTCAGGTATGTAAACCTCATATCAATCATTAATTTTTTCAATTTACCTATTGATTTCCTTTGTTTAAACTATGGGAATATATAATTCTTCCTAATTTTTGAACCCAACTTTGGATTTGATTAGTTTCCTAGAGTATGTATGTTTGGTAAATAAGCAATTTCACGCATTAGAGCATCTCCAACCACGCTCAATAAAATAGCTACTCAAAATATATTTAAATATTGTATTCATTACTTTAGCTATCCACTTTTTCAAATTCACTCTAACCACGCTCTCTATTTTAGCTAATCACTTCAACTAACTTTAACTAACTTTCAATAATGAAATTCAAAAAATAGCAATTTAATTATACATTGTATAAATTTAATCAATTATGGGCTACAAGAGTAAATATCATGGAGGGGTTTTACTGGATTTTTAAGGGGGTTTTGCTGGATTTTTATTAACTCATCGTCTTCTCCCATTCTGATCAACAATACAAAAATTACAAATTAATCCAATCAGGCAAGACCCATCAAGTAAACCACCAAACCCAACAAATCAAAAATCAAAGAGCGTGAATGCCACAAACTCAAATAGAGAGCCAAAGTGTGAACAGAGAGACAAAGCAGCAACGATAAAGATGAAACACTGGAGAGAGTCTGTATATGAATGTATAGACCAAATCGAGACGATTGAAATCGAGGCAGACCAAGTTTTTGAACAAACCCAGACCAAAATTTTCACTGAAATGAGTTCAATATNAAGACGATTGAAATCGAGCCAGACCAAGTTTTTGAACAAACCCAGACCAAAATTTTCACTGAAATGAGTTCAATATTCACAATATATTTAAACCCTTCTTGATTGACGATGAAATACCTGTCAAGTGAAGGAAATGAAAGGGTTTATTGAAGCAAAATCTTAAACCCTTCTTGATTGACGATGTTGGCCACGAACAGCGATCAACGATGGTGTTGGGGAATCTGGTGACTCCTAGGACGCTCCACTAACGGAGTGAGTCTGAGAGTGCAGGGAGAGAGCTCTGATGAAGAAGAACCACAAAATTGGCACAAAACTCTAATGAAGAACAACCAAAATTGGGGGGAGAGAGCTCTGATGAGAGAGAGTGTTGCTAGCTACAACTAATGAGTGAGAATGGGGAGATACAGAATAATGAGTGATTTGTTGAGCCAATTGGAGCCAAATTTTTTGGATTTGCACAACAAAATAGCCAAAAGGTATCATTTGTTGAGCCAGTTGGAGTTGCTCTTACTTTGTTTAATTAATTTCCTTGCTTGAGGTTCTTTGAACACAAAGTGAATAGTCATGTTGAAAAGCTTTGCAGTCCATAATCAAAAACATCAAAATCAATTGGTGTGTATTGTGATGCGAAGTGAAACCTGTTTGGAGAAATAAGAACTTTTACGGTGTTGAATTAGGGTTCTCACACAATTAGATAAGCGAACAGGGGTATGAATTTTTCCTATGTGATGATATCCAATAATCATTTCAGATAATTTCTAAATGCACAAAATTACTGTAAACCCCACCCTTTTATCTTTATATATGTATGTAGGTTTATGTAGCAAGTTATTATTTCTTTTGGAAATATTAATATGGAAATTCGAGAAAATAGTGGTTAAAACTTAGTTTAGCTTGCAAATATATGAAATCGTTGTAATAGAACTTGTACCAACTAGGTTTGAAGTACAAAAGCATGTTGGATAAGCTTAGGTTGGATTTGGAAAGGTTTGGAATGAGTTTAAAATGAAAAATAGAGGAAATAGACAAATTTTGGACAGGACTTACCGGTAGTACGCTGTCTAGTGGATCTGAACTACCGGTAGTCAACAGGTAGTCAGTGGCGAGTGGATCCGAACTACCGGTAGCTCAACAGGTAGCAGGTTGCCAGTGTATCTGAACTACCGGTAGCTCGATACGAACTACCGGTAGATAGTTAAAAAGTTGGCATTTTCTGCTTTTAAAACCTCATTTCCACTACATCTCCCATTCTTTCACACCACTCTCACACCACACCTCTTAGAACCCTAATAGAAAGACTTANAGTAGTCAACAGGTAGTCAGTGGCGAGTGGATCCGAACTACCGATAGCTCAACAGGTAGCAGGTTGCCAGTGTATCTGAACTACCGGTAGCTCGATACGAACTACCGGTAGATAGTTAAAAAGTTGGCATTTTCTGCTTTTAAAACCTCATTTCCACTACATCTCCCATTCTTTCACACCACTCTCACACCACACCTCTTAGAACCCTAATAGAAAGACTTAGAAAGGAAGAAAGAAGGGGAGAACAAGAGTTCTAAAGGGGATTAAAGATCAAACCTAGCTTCTCCAAGAACATCAAGGTAGGGGGTTTTCTTCCATTCTTGTTCATTGATGCTAGGGCTAATATATATGTATTCTTTGACTCTAAATCTCATATATTTGCTATGAAATCATCTTTCCTTGGTTTTTGGCAATTATTAGCGTGTCTTAAACAAAGTTAGGGTTGAATACCCATGAAATCTAATTTTTTTGATATAAAACCCTAGTTTCCAAAAGAGATGGACTTTATTCTTGATTCTTCCTTTGTCCTTGACTTTGAAACTTTAGTGTTTTGTGTTGAGTACTAAAATGATATTGATGATGATCTCTTGCTTATTTTTCTTCAATTGTTCTACTGAAATTCTACATGTGAAATTGGAGATTTATGGAATTGTTATTATTTGAGGAAATTGTTGGTGATTGTATCTCATGGAGGTATTTGGATGACCATGGGTGGTCGTTTACCGGGTATTATAGAGTGGGTAGATGTGGTGGTTCTTACTCCGGACAGGTTTAAACTTTTCCTACCACTCATGGTAAGGTTGGTGCCTTGCGAGGACCAAACCACTATTAGCTCACGGGTGCCATGTCAGAGGATTAGTATACTATGTCTGGGTCGAATTCGTTATTGCCGATGCATTGCTATGGGACAATGCATCGATAAGCGCCCTTCCTAAAGTTTGATATCCTTGCAAGGATTTATATGTGTGTGGGCCAAGATATCCTCAATGTGTTATTCATGAGATTATCTTACATCAGACTTAAGATACATGAAGGTTATTGTCTATAGTGTTATCTTTTGGATATGATTATCGTGGAAATTGTTATGGGTATGTTTACTCTTTGGAATGATTATTTTTGGTGGGGTTGACTTTACTCTNCGGTTATTGTCTATAGTGTTATCTTTTGGATATGATTATCGTGGAAATCGTTATGGGTATGTTTACTCTTTGGAATGATTATTTTTGGTGGGGTTGACTTTACTCTTGTACTTAATTATTGTTAATATATAAACTTGAGATCTTTTGAAAATATCACGTTTTCTTTCAAAATTCATATATGCTATTTGTGAAAGGTGACCGACCGTTTTTATATGTTTTTCTAAAACCTTGTTCGAGTTTGGGAGGAAGGTTGCTACAGAGCTTAGTGCTCACCCCCTACAAACTATATTTTTCAGATTGTGGTCTAGAGGAAGAGCTCGGGGTGGAAGAGCCGACACATTGGGAAGCTTCACTAGACGGGCTCGTGGATCCCGAGGTGGACATCTAGAGCTATAGTTTCTTTTTGTGCTAGGCTAGGGAATTTATTGATGATCATGTCTAGTCTAGTATTTTGTTATTCAGCTGCTAAGTTTAAATGTAATTCTTTTGAAGTGTAATTGCCATAGATTGACCTATTCTTTTGGGATGATATTGTAAATGATATATTTGATAAATGAAATGTTCTTAAATGATGGATTTATTTAGTTGCTCTCATGTTGTGAATGGTTTATAGATTGTAATGTCGTCCAAGGTGGGTTTTGGGGTGTTACAATTACTTCTCTACCCATCCATATTTATGGTGTTTGTAAAATCAGGGTCACGATTGTTGCCTATATGACATTTTAATGCTTTGGTTATTGGTAATGTGTTTCTTCAAGGGCTATCAATTCCTAATCTGATATGCTTTGATGGCTTTGTTTTTTCTAACCACTTCTAAATATGATTTTGTTGGACTGACTTTGCAGGTTGTTTGTGTCTTGGGCCAATTGCAAAACAAAATTGCTTCAAATGGACTTTCTGGGATACTCAGGGATGTGAATGAGCATTCAATGGTCAGACATGAAGTAGCTGAAGCTCTTGATTCTATTGTAGGTTTGACAATTCTTATGTACTTGATGTATATTCTGAGCTCTTTTAGTATGGTTGATTGAAAATAATAGTGGTTCACAGTGAGGTTAATGTCTTTGCGAACCTATGTATGCTTAATCGACTAAAAACTTCTTTGAGTTTGGTTTAAGTGAAAATGGAGTCGGGAAAGAAAGAATCATAAAATTTGGTTAAATAGTAAATATATGATGAATGTATTAAATTTTTGGCACGTGAATAGGGAAAGGTGATTCATGGGACATTTATTATACACTAATGATCTGTTGATCAAACGAGAGAAACGACTTTTGTTTTGCGAGAATTTATGGCTCTGCCATACTTGGGGTTAGCACAGATCATCTAAATTAATTTCACATCTCTCTACTTTACGGGACTTCCCTTGTGTAGGTTATGAACAACATTGTTGGAACCATTCTACAATCATCTGGTGGTGTGCATAAACAACCCATTACTCAGAAGCAAATAATGGTGCTCAACATCTCAAAGAGCAGCCTGTGATTGTTGCCCATGGGGAGAATACCNTTCTCTACTTTACGGGACTTCCCTTGTGTAGGTTATGAGCAACATTGTTGGAACCATTCTACAATCATCTGGTGGTGTGCATAAACAACCCATTACTCAGAAGCAAAGAATGGTGCTCAACATCTCAAAGAGCAGCCTGTGATTGTTGCCCATGGGGAGAATACCTTCGAATTGGAAGTGCCATTGAGAGACCATTGTCTAATAAGTTCGAATTAGACAAGGTAACTAATGTGGCTTATGTTTCTTCTGTTGATAGTTACCTTGAGGCTATCACTGTCAGGTAATGACTTGCTTGTTATGAGTTTTGGTTGTAGTTTCTTATTCTTTTGGTCTATTTCTTAGTTTTTGCTAAAATTGGTCTAATAAAAACTCATATTTTAAGTAAGTTTGTTCAGCTTGATTCTTAGTTACTTATTGGAACTGTTATTACCCTATACCTTCTTATACATATTGGATGCTACTTTAAAGATGCACTAAAGATCGCAATGGGAAAATCTCAAAGAAATAACTGTGGATGGCACCTGATTTAGTTGTCCCATTAGCTAGCTTACCTCCATTAGGTGCAATTTATCAAGTAATTAGAATAAAATTAAATTAATTTCTTCCATTCAAGTCTAATTGGCACTTGATCCATCATTTTGTAAAAGCCATAAAGATTTTTTTTATTGCACTTTAGTTTATTTGTTCAAACAAAGGTACATGCCAGTTCTTTTAGAAAATGCATTCATCATATGTTATTCATATAGATTTAGTCATGTTGACATCTAATGCTAATAGCAAAGAGAACAAAGAATTCACAAGAGAGGTGATTTGGAATTGTACTGGTTAGTGAATTTGACCAAAGTTTATGAACAAGTTAGTTGAATTGCAAAAGCTAAATTTGGGAACATTCAATTGTTACACATAAGATTTGAATTTGTCGAGAATTTTTGTTTCATTAATTTGAGAAAGCACTTGGTGTATTTGCATCCAAAATTTATTTCTCATGATGTAAATTTTTTCCCCAGAACTCATCATCGATGAAGTTTTTGATCAAAATATGTTGTTGTATCAAACTTCATGATTGTCCTTATGTGTAACATTGAGGCCTTTTGTTAATTTGTTATTTTGGTTTGTGTTTGGAAAACATCTATTGTTGATCAGTTCTGCAATCTGGTGCATAGTGATAGTGAAAATTTTAAAATTGTGCACTCTCCAAATGTGCTTGTTCCCCCTTTCTTCTTTATCATGGAAAGTNTTTGAGGCCTTCTGTTGATTTGTTATTTTGGTTTGTGTTTGGAAAACATCTATTGTTGATCAGTTCTGCAATCTGGTGCATAGTGACAGTGAAAATTTTAAAATTGTGCACTCTCCAAATGTGCTTGTTCCCCCTTTCTTCTTTATCATGGAAAGTCTTTGTTAAATAACTTCGATGATAAGAAAAAAGAAGGCGTTAGGAGACCCTTTTGGCTCAACCCTTCTTTCGTGAGCATTCTTAATATGAGAAACCTGAGGGTATAATGATTTAATTATGGAATGAGAGCCAACTGAATTGATCTAAACAAAGTGATAATATGGCCCTGATATTTAAATTTTATATGTCAAGGTTTTGAAGGGAACTTAACAATGTNCAAAAAAGAAGGTGTTAGGAGACCCTTTTGGCTCAACCCTTCTTTCATGAGCATTCTTAATATGAGAAACCTGAGGGTATAATGATTTAATTATGGAATGAGAGCCAACTGAATTGATCTAAACAAAGTGATAATATGGCCCTGATATTTAAATTTTATATGTCAAGGTTTTGAAGGGAACTTAACAATGTCATCATTTGGATGTATTTGAGGCCTAATGTGTTGTTATAATATGTACAGATCAAATTTTTGTGTGCAAGGTTATGTTGTAGTAAGTACTTGATGTAGCTGAATGCTTCTCACATAAAAGTTCTTTAACAAATTTTGTTGTTCAATAATGTTAGCCTTTTATTGTATGGTTTCCTCCATAAGAGAGCTCGCCTTAAAACTATAAATTATTACACCAAAAATTGAAGTCTTTCGGTTGAACTATTGTTGATCATGTGAAGTATAGGTTACAATTTTTTGATTTCTGAGTCTTGATAACTTCATTAGGACCCTTCTATGAAATGGTTTTTTGAGGTCGCAAAGTCAATATTTTGCTTCATAAGATAACAATCCGTGGAAAAGAAAAAAGGAAAAACGAGCAATTAGTTATCATTGACAAAACAATCTATGCTATAAGTTCAATAGTCCAACATAAACAAAGCTTACATTGTTGCTATATTTTGTGTAGCTGCTCTTTTAGCATCCTTGATAGCTTCAAATATCAAAAAGCTTGAAAGGAAACTATCTATGCTTCTTTTGGAGTCCTTATTTTTCTTTCNCAAAGCTTACATTGTTGCTATATTTTGTGTAGCTGCTCTTTTAGCATCCTTGATAGCTTCAAATGTCAAAAAGCTTGAAAGGAAACTATCTATGCTTCTTTTGGAGTCCTTATTTTTCTTTCTTTCTTCCTTTCCTTGTTCTACACAGGGACAATCCTTAATAGCTTTGCTGAAAATGTAAAGATGCTTTGATGGAAAAAAATTGTGTTTATAGGATGACCCCATCTGCTCATAGTTTCAGACAAAAAGTGTCAAGGATATAAATGACTAATTTGCTAGAACTATCAAACAAGAATAAACTAAAGGAATATAAAACTGAGAAAGATACAATTACATTAACACTTCTAATGTAGAGGTTTTTATAGTAGTGTTATCAGAATCGGATCAAACCGGTCGGTTGGACCAGTTCAACCGTGACCCGGGACCTTAACCAGTCCAGTTCCCTAATTGGACCGCATAAGGAATAGAACCGGTTAAAAATTAGCCTATTTTTTTGTAAAAAACCGTGAACCGGCAATTTTTAAAAAATCGACCAGTTTGAAGACTTATGCAAAATTACTTATATTAGAATATTTTTTTTATTTGGGCCAATTTTTTGCCCTAAATCGCATAAGACACCTGCGTCCAAGACCAACTCAAGCGACCAGCAACTGCGATCAGCTTAGGCGACCGGCGAGAAACTCAGGCGAGAGCTCAGGCGCACAATAATCTCCAAATGGGGGCTTTGGACATAATTCTCGGTGATTAGTTGAACGTCGAAAATTGATAGTAGCCTCTCATCGAGTGGTTTTGGATCCAACTGATGTTTCCACTGGCTACTTGGCACCATGTTCTGACGTCCATTCCAGTTGAAGGGCAGAGCAGTATTTGTGCTTTCAGATCTTACAACTTGTAGTTTCGTCTTCTATGGCAAAGTGGCCAAGTACATCCACCACTGGACTATATATAGGAATGAAATGAATGTAATTTTTTAAGACTTTCTTAGTTTTATTGGGCAATTGAAATGCTCTATTATTGATGTTACTTTGCTAGTATTGCATTTTAAACATATTTTATATTTTTTTAGCTAAATTATTATGTTTTATAATTATTATATATATTTTTTATTTTTTTATTATATGACCGGTTCGACCAATTGACCCACTAAACCGTTAACTCAGTCCCCGAGCTGGTTCGATGACCGGTCCGGTTCTGATAACATTGTTTTATAGAAGTATAATGCTAACTATTAAATAAACTTGAAAAATATAACATGTCACAAGACTTTATTTTTAAAAGATATATAATTTAGAATCTCTTTAATGTGTTGGCATATCATACATTTTTAGTTGTAACAAATATATAAATATATAAATTAATATTATATCCCTATATTTTTAAATAACAAACTAATTTCTAAAAAATCATATAATTCTCTCTATCTTTACAAAACTTTTGAATGGTCATGTTATGCTTATATAAAAAAATATTATTTTTTTTTAAAAAATCTCAATATTAATACACATCAACAACTCTATTGATACAATATAATCTCCAANCGGTCATGTTATGCTTATATAAAAAAATATTATTTTTTTAAAAAAATCTCAATATTAATACACATCAACAACTCTATTGATACAATATAATCTCCAACACCAAAAAATGGATATATATAGTTTTTCTCTTCATTCACAATCAAAATAATTTGGTAAAAAATTATTAAGGCACAAATAAAAAACAAGAAAGACAAAAAAAATCAAGAAAATAAAAATTTATAATCCTTACTATTTGGTTGCTTGAATGAAAGAATCACAAAAAATGAGTATATTTGATATTTATAGTTATGAAGAGAATACAAATAGTTTAAGTATAATAAATTTGAGATAATATCTAATTTAGTTACATAGTTAGATTTTTTTATGTATTTTATCAAATATTTCAACAACAAAATTCATGTGCAACGCACGTGGTACATTGCTAGTATTAAATAAATAATATAATTTAGAAATATAATCTAGAAAAAATTAGAAGGAGGTACACCAAATTAGACTTAATTGTAAAAAGGTACACAAAAAAAATGTTAGATAATTAAGTCCTTAATTTTGATACTTATTTGTATATAAGCACATTATTTGAATTTTGTTGATTTTTTTGTGACATTTTTGCCCTCCATTAATCCATGTGTTTTTTTTTTGAAAAGTGGTGCATTAAATATCTCCTAATTTTATGAGAGGACTTTAATATATATATAAATTCGTATATATACAAATATATGTATTTATATATATATATATAAATATAAATATAAATATATATATAAATTTGTATATATATATATATATATATATATATATATACTTGTTGTTAAATCTCTTATCTATATTTTGAATTATCTTTAATGCACCTTTGATTCATACGTATTTTTTTTTGGAAAGTGATTTTGTTTTCAAATTATATTTGATGCACCTTGATTCATGCGTTTTTTTTTGGAAAGTGATTTTATTTTTAAATTAATTTAATATCCAAATAGAGTAATAATGTAACAATAACAGTGTAACAAACTACTTTACACAAAATATTGTACTATTATATTTTGTCAAACATATAATTTCATTCAAAATAATCCATCTCTGTTTTGAATTTGTTACCACATACACAAAACTACTGAACACTATTTTTGTTACACTGTTATTATTACACTGTCTATGTTTCATTGTTATTGTTACACTGTTATTGTTACACTATTACAATATTTGGATATTAAATTAATTTGAAAAAAAAATCACCTTGCAAAAAAAAAAAACNGATATTAAATTAATTTGAAAAAAAAATCACTTTGCAAAAAAAAAAAACGCATGAATCAAGGTGCATTAAAAATAATTCAAAATTAGATAAGAGATTTAACAACAAGTATATATATATATATATATATATATATATTAACAACACATATAAATCAAGGTGCATTAAAAGTAAGAGATTTTGAATTAAATGACCCTTAAATGAACATTTACGTTTTTGTATCTCAGCTGCGTACTTTTTTCCAAAATATTTTATTTTATGTATTTTTTACCAAATAAGTCTAATTAGGTGTACCGACTTCCAAAAAAACCCTATAATCTAATTATCTATTGGGCTAATGGGCCAGCCCGCCAAACCCCCCGTCCTAAAAAAGGGCCCAAGCCCTACCTGCCGGGCTAGTGGGCTACCCAAACCCTGCCATGTGGGCTGCTTGTTAGCCTGTTGGGCTTCCGGGCCGAGGGCGGCCCATTAGACTNTAACAACACATATAAATCAAGGTGCATTAAAGGTAAGAGATTTTGAATTAAATGACCCTTAAATGAACATTTACGTTTTTGTATCTCAGCTGCGTATTTTTTTCCAAAATATTTTATTTTATGTATTTTTTACCAAATAAGTCTAATTAGGTGTACCGACTTCCAAAAAAACCCTATAATCTAATTATCTATTGGGCTAATGGGCCAGCCCGCCAAACCCCCCGTCCTAAAAAAGGGCCCAAGCCCTACCTGCCGGGCTAGTGGGCTACCCAAACCCTGCCATGTGGGCTGCTTGTTAGCCTGTTGGGCTTCCGGGCCGAGGGCGGCCCCTTAGACTTCGGCTTTTTGGTGAGGCATCTCGTATAACAGCTCCATTACCGACCCTGGGATTGGTGTAATTCTCCGAAGCATTGGTCAATGAAGGGGGCGGCAGTGGTGCTATTTCGGTGAGACACTGTAAGCAAGGCGATTGGTTTGTCTAAAGAAGAGAAGATGTCAGTTCTGCCAGACGAGCTGTGGAGGCGAATATTAGAGTTCGGAATCTCAAGCTCAAGTAAAAATCCTTTAAACTACAAAGACATCTGCTGTGTTGCCATCACATGTAGACGCCTCAATCGCCTCTCCTACGAAGACTCTCTTTGGTCCTCCTTACTTTCTTCCCAGTTTCCCAATTACGAAAACCCTAATAATATCAATTTTAATCGTAGAAGTACATATCCATCTCCTTCCTCCAAAACCATATTCAAAATCAGGTACGGAAATATCACTGATTTCAGTTTCTTTTAATTTTATTTGCTAGTTAATTTTTTGCTAAACTATAATGAGAGTAGGTTTGAGAGGGAGAGAGAGCGTAGGCTTTTGGGGCACAGAAGGGCGGTTCTCAGAGTTGAGAGTCAAATTGGCGAGCATTCGAGAAAGCTTCGGGAGATAGAGAGCCGGGTGATGGATGAGAGGGTCAGAATGAAGGCAACGACTGAAGAATTATCAAATCTACTCAGGGTCAGGTAATTAATAACAATTAATGAGCCCCTTTTTTAATGGTAATTTTGAAGCCCCAGTTTTGAATTAAATTCAACTTTCGGAAAAAAAATTTAATTAAATTTATCGACATTCTTCTAAGCGCCTTTCAATTTAGATGGAAAAGTGCATTTCTTTGAGAATGTGGAATTGCTTAGTAGTAAGATAATTGCTCCGTTTGCGTCCGGAAGGAGGGTCTGGGTACACATGCAAGGAATTATTTATCCAATTACCGTATTGTTTTGATCTTCTATAAATTTTATCGTAATTTTAAACTTTTTTATTATTATTATTTTTTTAAAGTTTGGTTTAAACTCACGATTTTGAATAAAAAGCATGAGTTTAAAATATGTTTTCCTAAAAAAAATCAGCGCTGTCAAAAGCATGTTTTCAGAACACGCTTTTAGTCTTTTTTTTAATAGCAAAACACTCCTATTGTTTATTGGGATCAAAGTAATAGTATGTGCATGGAAAAATGTCGTACCTAATGTTCAATAACGTGAAAAGTATGATTTTTCGGAGAAACGAACAAAGTGTGCATTTTCTATAAAATGAATAAACTCTTAGAAATCGGGGTTGATTGTGCGGGGCACTCCAATGCTTAAGCCAGTAAAGATTCTGAGATCAAGCAAATTGATTGAAGAGAACGATATGGGGTATTAACCTTAAGCTCATCCAGTATTTATAGAGATCCGTCCCTTTCTTTTAGGGTTTAGATTAATGGTTGTAAAAGAGTATCTCTAACCATGACTCAAATTTTTACTTAAATTTAAGTTAGTATTTGAGTAAAAAGTTTGATTTGATACAAAAGACTCCAATGGACAAATTCAAATTTAAAGAAGGAGAAACTTAAATTTAAATGAGGGTAAACCCAAAATTAAATGAGAGAAAAGATGATCATTAAATTTTTAAAAGAAGGTGCAATCTCACAATTAAAAATTTGGGTAAGGATTTGAGTTTCCCTTAATTTGAGTAAAAAAAAAAGTCCCCCTTAATTTGGTATAAGTTTGAGTAAGGGTTAGAGCAAGTTTTTTAGATTTTTTTACTCAAATTTAAATTTGAATTTAAATTTGAGTCAGAGTTGAAGATGCCCTAAGGTGGTACACCTATTTTTTAATCTTTCTAGATTTTTTTTCTTCTTATTACTTGATTATTCAAGCCACATGTTTATAACGTGCACCTATATTTTTGGCAACTTCCTTATTGGGTGCCTGACACCGCCTCTTATTGTTCGGATAGCCTAACTATTTTTTCATTTGATCTTAGTCCNAATAGCAAAACACTCCTATTGTTTATCGGGATCAAAGTAATGGTATGTGCACGGAAAAATGTCGTACCTAATGTTAAATAACGTGAAAAGTATGATTTTTCGGAGAAACGAACAAAGTGTGCATTTTCTATAANTAATAGCAAAACACTCCTATTGTTTATTGGGATCAAAGTAATAGTATGTGCATGGAAAAATGTCGTACCTAATGTTCAATAACGTGAAAAGTATGATTTTTCGGAGAAACGAACAAAGTGTGCATTTTCTATAAAATGAATAAACTCTTAGAAATCGGGGTTGATTGTGCGGGGCACTCCAATGCTTAAGCCAGTAAAGATTCTGAGATCAAGCAAATTGATTGAAGAGAACGATATGGGGTATTAACCTTAAGCTCATCCAGTATTTATAGAGATCCGTCCCTTTCTTTTAGGGTTTAGATTAATGGTTGTAAAAGAGTATCTCTAACCATGACTCAAATTTTTACTTAAATTTAAGTTAGTATTTGAGTAAAAAGTTTGATTTGATACAAAAGACTCCAATGGACAAATTCAAATTTAAAGAAGGAGAAACTTAAATTTAAATGAGGGTAAACCCAAAATTAAATGAGAGAAAAGATGATCATTAAATTTTTAAAAGAAGGTGCAATCTCACAATTAAAAATTTGGGTAAGGATTTGAGTTTCCCTTAATTTGAGTAAAAAAAAAAGTCCCCCTTAATTTGGTATAAGTTTGAGTAAGGGTTAGAGCAAGTTTTTTAGATTTTTTTACTCAAATTTAAATTTGAATTTAAATTTGAGTCAGAGTTGAAGATGCCCTAAGGTGGTACACCTATTTTTTAATCTTTCTAGATTTTTTTTCTTCTTATTACTTGATTATTCAAGCCACATGTTTATAACGTGCACCTATATTTTTGGCAACTTCCTTATTGGGTGCGTGACACCGCCTCTTATTGTTCGGATAGCCTAACTATTTTTTCATTTGATCTTAGTCCTTATCAATTTGTTGAAATCAAGAGTTCCATTGGTTTTCAACTCGTATACTTGGTGATTGCTCAACCACTATATAAACTGAGCCATCGAGTGACGTGTCTAATTTTGGTCGACTGCGGCCAAAATCTGTTAAATTTACCTTAATATGACTCGGTCAGAAGCATTTTGCCTTTGTCATATTCTTTGTGTACTTTGGTTACGTGCACTTTGTCATGTGCCCTCATTTAATGGTCTAATCATGCATAGTCATGCTCGGAGCCCCTTCACTTGCCCCTACAACATGACTGTCACGTGGCACAAGTTGTCTAGCATTCTCTGCAACAATTATGGCCTTCATTTAATGCTATGCATCAATTGTCGTGGAGTCGTTACTTGAGTCCTTCATCGTCGAAATGGTCACTTAAATTTTGAAAGTTGCGTCTTTTCATCTTCTATCGTCGTTTTTGGCACCTTTGTTCATCTATATATAGGAGAGTCTATTTCCTCTCTTTTTCCATCATTGTTGTCTATTTTCAAGCTTTTCAAGCATTTGCAAATCTCCTATTTACCTCCCTTTCTGTCGTTTTCATCTCTACGCTTTCTTGACATAGCCCTCCTACGAAGTTGACATACCTAATTTCAAATTCCTGTGGTATCTTTGATGATGTTAATATTAGGGTTGCTAAGGCAAATGGCCATTACCGAGGCTGATATTAGGTTTTCTCTTCACCCACTCTTTCTTTGGGTGCTTTTTGTCTTGAAAGTATGGTACCATACTTTCATTTTTCACCAAAGCGCTGGTTCACAAGAAGTTGCGAGTCATAGTAGATACTCAGTTGCTCGGCTCCTACATATTGTGTGAGTCATAACCCCGCGAGCAACTACTCATATTCAGTTTCATTATTTGACGTTCCAAACTCTAGTCCAACTTCTTTTTCGAGCATGTCGCCTTCTGAGGATTCTAGTATTATCTTGAGTCCTACTATTTTCTATTTTGAGGAACTATCTACAAATAGGTTTCAAGCGTTTTGTAGTTTTGGAGNTCCAAACTCTAGTCCAACTTCTTTTTCGAGCATGTCGCCTTCTGAGGATTCTAGTATTATCTTGAGTCCTACTCTTTTCTATTTTGAGGAACTATCTACAAATAGGTTTCAAGCGTTTTGTAGTTTTGGAGTTTTCTCCCGAATTCAAGTTCCAAGCACTTGGGACCACCTTCAGTCTAGCTAAATTCCCCTTAACTTCCGGTTTCAAGGCATTGGAGACATTTTGAAGTTTGTCGGGGTTTTCTTGTGCTCCAAGAGTGAGCTCGGATAGGAAATCTACAAATAATTGTCCCTTAATTGTAGTTCTCGGTTCATAAGTGATGTCATATTCACCGAGCTCCACTGCGCACTTTGATATCCTTCCAAATAGGTTAACCATTCTAAATAGGGCCTTTAGGGGTTGGTCGATCAAGACTTTTACTGGGTGTGCTTGAACGTAGTGCCTTAGGCTCCTAGCCGAGCAAACTAAGGCTAGGGCTAACTTATCTAATGGCAGGTACGTAGTTTATGCATCAAGAAGGGTCTTACTAACAAAGAAGGGTCTTCCTCCTTTAAGCCGAGCCTTTTGAACAAGTTGACGCACATAATCTCTAAGGAACTCCCCTAGTCAATCAAGACCCTCGTCACATCAAAATTTGAAATTTTTAGTTCAGGGTTAAGATCAGAGTATCATTGCGAGGGTGGCGAATCCCCAGTTAGGTCATCATCTGAAAAACTAATCAGTCCATCTAATCGATTAGTGAGTGGTTTCTTGTGAACCTGCATGGTCGACTTGGTAGGTTTCTTTGGTCTGTGCTGCCTTCTAAATGTAGTCTTGGGCGGCCTTATTAGTTGTCATGTTTGGGTTTGTAGTGGCATGAATCACATCTATCACGCCTGTGGGGTCTCGTGTTTGACCCTGAGTCTCCTCCTTCTTGCCGGTCGCCTCGGCTTTGGCTCTTCATTAATGAACTGAGAAAAATTGCCGGCTCGCACCAACTCTTCAAGGTGCTGCTTCAGAGAACGATAATTCTGTGTCATATGTCCAATGTCCCAGTGATAAGAACACCTATGATTTGGATTCCTCTTTTCTGGATCTGAGGCTAATTTGTTAGGCCATTGGAAGTAGGATTTCCCCTTTGATCTAGGGCAGAATCTTGTAAATTGGTTCTTTGAAAATCATGTTCAGTCTTGAGAATTATGAACGGGATGAGATATCCTCCTTTTTCTTGTTCATCTGGCACGATTGATCCTACCTGTCTTTGGCCTTCTACTTTGTGCTTGGTTGATCCCAATGAACCTTCCAGTTGAGTTCATTATCTACCCTGACATACCTCTCTACCCTAGCCANTATTGATCCTCTACCTGTCTTTGGCCTTCTACTTTGTGCTTGGTTGATCCCAATGAACCTTCCAGTTNGATTGATCCTACCTGTCTTTGGCCTTCTACTTTGTGCTTGGTTGATCCCAATGAACCTTCCAGTTGAGTTCATTATCTACCCTGACATACCTCTCTACCCTAGCCATTAATTTCTCCATATTGATGGCTGGTTCTCTGGTTAAGGATTACAGTAGGTTATCTTTTGGTAACCCAATCTTGAATGATGCAATTACAATCCTATATCTCATTTATCATTTTCCTGTAACGATGAGCATATTCCCGTCGAGTCTCAGCCTATTTCTTCTTTAAAGAAAGTAATGTCCTAATGTCCTTTGAATGTCTGCTGCTGGTAATGAACGGGTAGTAAATTGCTTGGCCAATTCGATCCAACTATCGATTAAGTTCCTTGGGAGATGGTTGTATCACTTTATAGCCTACTCTCCAAGCTATTAGGGAATATTGGCGGATATGGGCAGTGGAATCTGTCTTGCCATCGTAGAGTTTAAAGTTCGATACCACAAACTTGTTGGGTATCCGCTCTTCTTCTCTCCATCTAGTAAAAGGGACATCTTTACTTAGGCCAGTTAACGGATCAGATTTTGATTGATCCAAATTTAAAATTAAAAGTCTGATCTGATTATCTAACGAATTTTAGTTTTATGGTCTACAATCCACATACATTAGAATCTGTTAACAATTAGAAATTTGATCTGAAAATTTGATCAGAATAACTTAATTTAATAAAAAATTAACAAATTACATCTAAATTTCAATCAAATTTCTTCAAATAATCCCTTAATTTCTCGAATATATATATATATATACATATTTTGAATCGGATCATTATCGTATTGAATGTAGGTCTANCTTCAAATAATCCCTTAATTTCTCGAATATATATATATATATACATATTTTGAATCGGATCATTATCGTATCGAATGTAGGTCTATCTATATCTGAATTTGTGAAATATAAGATAGCGGATTCGGATTCAGATTATTGGTAAAAAAATCAATCCTTATCCAACTAATCGGATTTGGATTAAAATTCAATCCATTGACAATCGTATCTCTACTCGGCCGATTATTCTCTTGTGGTCCTCCTGACTATTTCCCTAGCTAATTTTTATGTGAGGCGCTTTAAACGGATGTCAAGTTCTTAATCAAAATAGGATAGGCTAGAATACTTCTATTGATAGAGCTTTCACATCTGGCCCAAAGGCTGCTGGTTCGAGGGTAGAGTACAACAGTAAAAGTCCTCAGACTTCCAGGCAGTTGCATACAGTCAAGTGTGCCTGCGAATGCTTGGTTCCCCTTCTGTTNGAGTTCTTAATCAAAATAGGATAGGCTAGAATACTTCTATTGATAGAGCTTTCACATCTGGCCCAAAGGCTACTGGTTCGAGGGTAGAGTACAACAGTAAAAGTCCTCAGACTTCCAGGCAGTTGCATACAGTCAAGTGTGCCTGCGAATGCTTGGTTCCCCTTCTGTTTGAACAGTGCAACGCTTAGGTCGACTAACCAGACCTCGGTGAGATAGTTTTCTTAAGGATTGGTTGTCCTACGACCCATGCAAGTTATAAAGCATCTCCAATTTTCTTCTTGGTCCTCCACTCGAGCAAATTTCTTTCATTGGTGCTTGTCATGCATGTCGTCTCTGCACCTTCCCTTATGGTCGACGACTTGGTGGGGATGAGTCTGTGGTCGAATTCTCCATTAACGTTGGTTCCCTGATGCTCAGATTGCTCAGGGACGTCACGTATTTGGTGATCTTCTTAAGGCTGATTTTAATGCCTCGTTCTCCGTCTTAGTCGTTCGTCCTCCTATTAGGATCTCTGCAACATGGCGTCTTGCATGGCCAGTTGGTCTTGGAAGNTGAATTCCCCATTAACGTTGGTTCCCTGATGCTCAGATTGCTCAGGGACCTCACGTATTTGGTGATCTTCTTAAGGCTGATTTTAATGCCTCGTTCTCCGTCTTAGTCGTTCCTCCTCCTATTAGGATCTCTGCAACATGGCGTCTTGCATGGCCAGTTGGTCTTGGAAGGACATTATCAACTTGATAAAGGCAGAGATTTCCCTTTTTGTTTGTGGACATTATCGACTTGATAAAGGCGAAGAGTTCCCTTTTTGTTCGAGGTACTCCATCCTGAGGGTTTACATCGTCCCAAAGGTTATTATGCCCGGGGGATTTATTCTCGTGATCTCTTTATCCTTCGTTTGGACTCTTAGCATTACCTTCCATCATGTCACTACTCGAGGGTAAGGATACTCAGTAGTTATGTTTGGGATCGTACTCGTCGGAATGTTGATTGTTGCGCGGTCATCCAAGCATGCTCTGTAGATTTGACATGGCTAAATCTGATGCTTCGTTTCTCACATNCCGAGGGTAAGGATACTCAGTAGTTATGTTTGGGATCGTACTCGTCGGAATGTTGATTGTTGAGCGGTCATCCAAGCATGCTCTGTAGATTTGACATGGCTAAATCTGATGCTTCGTTTCTCACATATGTCACCAATTGTGTGAGAAAAATCTTCATATTTGATGTTAAATATAGAAGTTGTGATTTTCTAGAGAAATGAATAAAGTGCATTTCTTTCTGCAAAATGAACAACTGTCAGGCATCAGGGGTTATCCGACGGAGGTACTCCAATACTTAAGTCAGTAAGGATTCTGAGATCAAGCAAATTGATTGCAGAGAAAGAAGTGGATACATAGCCTAAGCTCATCTAGTATTTATAGGAATCCATCCTTTTCTTTAGGGTTTAGATTCATGGCTGTACAAGGTGGCATACCTATTTTTTAGCTTAATTTTCTTTAATTCGTGCTAGAATCTTTCTAAATTTCCTTTCCTATTCTTCGGTTATTCTGGCCACATGTTTTTGGTGTGCACCTATGTTTTTGGCAACTTCCTTATTGGGTGCCTTGTACCGCCTTTGATTATTAGGGATAACCTAGCTATCTTTTTTGTTCTTAGTCCTTTTCAATCTATTGAAAGCAAGAGTTCCATTTGATTTCAAACTCGTGTGCTCAGTGAGTGCCCGATCACGGTATGAACCGAGCCATCGAGTGACATGTCTATTTTTGGTTTGTTGTTGCTAGAATTTGTTCGTTTCCTATTTATCTTGATATGGCTCGGTCATAAGCATTTTGCCTTTGTCATACTATCTGTGTAATTCACATTGTTAGAGTTACAACAGAGTTTTAGAAACAAGTTTTTTAACAAAATTCAATCCCAAGTTAAAAGTGTGTTTACAACACATGCCTTCAATAGAAAGTAATTTTTCTTGCAAAAAATGACATTTTTTTTTGGATTGATGATGTCGCACAATTTATAGAGTTGCGTGACGCTATCAAGAAGTTGCCAAGACCATCTACATTTGACAATGACTGCTTCTTTGATGAGATAAAGAAATGCTTTGATTTTATGAAGGTTTACTTTTCTTTTGTACATAAGACATGGTGAGCATCACATTTAATAAGTGCTAATTGAGATTAGTGTCCTATCTTGTACCATGAAAGGTCAGAGTATGACTACGCATGATTAGACTATTAAATGAGTACAAGTGGTACAAAAGACTATAGTTTGGTAAATAGGTCTAAAACTATATCTCCTGATTCAAACTTATGGGGAGAAGCTATAAATGATAAATAGGATTTGCTCGTAACAAACAAAACATGAAAATTGGTAGACTTACCTCCTTATTATAAAACTATAGGTTGGAAATGGATGTTAAATAGATAGCTTAAATATGATGAAATGATAGATAAGTATAAGACAATGTTGGTAGCTAAAATCTTTAAACAAAAAGAAGATTTAGATTTTTTTGATATGCTTTCTCCTGTCTTTAGAATTACATTTAGAAGATTGCTAATATCTATAGTTGTTATACACAAGTTAGAAATAGGCCAATGGATGTAAAAATAACTTTTTTGAATGGTAATCTGGACGAAGAAACTTATTTGGACCAACTAGAGCGGTTTATTCAACAAGGTCATGAAAATAAAATTTACAAATTAACTAAATTTTTATATGGCCTTAAACAAGGACCCAAACAATGACACAAAAAATTCGATTAGTGTATTTTAGCTAATGAGAGTGATGAGTGCTTTTACTTGAAATCTGAAAATGGTGAATATATTATTATTTGTTTATATGTTGATGACCATTTGATATTTGACGTTAGCTTAAATGTGATTGAGACAACCAAGGCTTTANAGGATCACTTGGCCACTATGTATTCTGGTACAAGCAATTTTACCCGAGCTTATGAGGTGTGCAAGGAGTATTCCGGCTGGAACAGAGTACTCTAAGTATTGAGGATTATTACGCTCACGTTCGAGGAGTCTGTGAGGGGATGAAGACCTACCATCCATTTACTACTGATGTAGCAGTTTGACAGAAACAACATGAGGACATGAATGTTGTTAGGATTTTAGTAGGTTTGAAACCTAAGTATGAGGGTATTCGTTCTCGGATTTTAGGTGGCTCTATTCTTCCCTCACTACTTGAGGTTTTCTCTCACATACAACGTGCTACTTTGTCTATTTTAGGTATCAATCATGGTGTTTCCATTAATCGCTCAGCTCTTGTGGTTCCTAGTAGTCATAGTGATGGTCATTGAGGTGGTCGTGGTGGTCGAGGAGGTTGTACGGGAAGTCGTACGGGTGGTCGTGGGGGCCGTAGTGGACCACGTTCCTATACTCACTGTGGTCGTGGAGGGCATACTGTTGATTTCTGTTGGGATTTATGTGGAAAACCTTTTGGTACTGCGAATCAAGTTTCTTATCAGGATGACACCTCCGTTGTGACTTCTATACCTTGGTCAGCTCCACCATATACTAGGTCAGTTACTATTACACGAAAAGAGTATGCTCAGTTACTGTCCCAGCAACAGGCTGTTCCATCTCCCTCCACTGCTACTTTTACCCAGTCAGGTACTGTTTCCACTTGTTTAATGTTCTCCACTCGCAGTCCTTGGATTATAGACTCTGGCAACTCTGACCACGTAACTGGTGCGTCTGATGTTTTTTCTACTTATCAATCTGCTACTTCTATACGTAGTGTTACTCTTGTTAATGATATTTGTTCTAAAGTTTCAGGTCTGAGGACTACTCACTTGAGTCCTGATATNCACGTAACTGGTGCGTCTGATGTTTTTTCTACTTATCAATCTGCTACTTCTATACGTAGTGTTACTCTTGCTAATGATATTTGTTCTAAAGTTTCAGGTCTGAGGACTACTCACTTGAGTCCTGATATGTCTCTATCTTCCGTGTTATTTGTTCTTCAGTTTTATTTTAGTTTACTTTTCATTATCAAGATTACCCGTTCTCTCAATTGTTCTGTAACTTTTTATCCCTCTTATTGTGTTTTTCAGGATCTCAAGATGAAGAAGAAGATTGGTACGGGGCATGAAGCTGGTGGCCTATATTACCTTGACTTTGATTCACCTACTCGAGCTCTACAGACCTCGTCTCCTTTTCAATGGCATTGTCGTTTTGGACATCCCTCTCTCCAGAATCTGAAGCACAAAGTTCCCAGTCTTAGTTATTTGTCTTCTTTGTCTTGTGAAACTTGTCAGCTTAGTAAGCATCATCGTGTGTCATTTTAGTCTAGAGTCAATAATCGTGTGTTTAGTCCATTTGAATTAATCTATTCTGATGTATGGGGTTCAATAAAGAATATTTCATCTAATAAATATCTCTATTTTATGACATTTGTGGATGACTATTCTCATGTGAGTTGGTTATTTTTGATGAAAGCTCGGTTTGAATTATTCTCTATATTTGAGACTTTTCGTAAGAAAATAAAAACTTAGTTTAGTTGTCGTATACGTGCTTTACGTTTCGATAATGCTCGAGAATATTAATCTGATCCTTTTTTACCTTATCTTAGTACAACTGATATTATTCATCAGACTTCTTATGCTTACACCTCTCCACAAAATAGTGTTGCTGAACGCAAGAACTGTCATTTGTTAGAAGTCACCCGTGCCTTGTTATTCTAGATGAATATTCCTCGATATTATTGGAGTGATACTGTTCTTACTGCTTGTCATTTTATTAATCGTATGTCATCCTCTGTATTAAATGGGCAAAGTCCATATTCTGTCCTTTTTCTTGGTAAGCCCTTATTTTCCCTGACTCCTAAGGTTTTTTGTTGTGTCTGTTATGTTCACAATTTGGGTCCTAGATTTGACAAACTTGACCCTCGAGCTACCAAAGTCCTTCTCTGTACCGATACTTTACTAGTGCGGATGTCACATTTGAAGAATCTGTTCTATACTTTCTAGCACCTTCTTAACCTTTGAATCTGGACTTTGGATCCTCTCCTGTACCACCATTTCTTTCCTCATCTTTAGATATTCCGTTGCCCACTGTGTTACCATCTACTTTACCTCTCCGTGTCTACTCTCGCCGTCCTCGCCCATCGACTAAAGTGCCCGTACCGTCTTCCTTGCCGTCTCCTGATCTTGGTACATCAGGTAATTTAGACTCTTTACCTATTGCTCTTCGCAAAGGTACTCGTTCGTATGCTATTCAACGTTACATTTCTCATTTTGTTTCATATGATGCCTTGTCTCCTGTTTTACTTCCCAATTATTTGCTATATCTATTCCTAAGAATTTACAAGATGCATTTTCTGATCCGGGTTGGAGGAAAGCTATGGAGGAGGAGATGGNGAAGGATTCGGCTTTCTGTGTCTCATGTGATTTCTGTGCCTCATGTGATTTCTGTGCCTCATGTGACTCCCGATTTTTTCTCTGTAAAATTCTGACCGACATGTGAAAGGCATCTCTGTTTTTTTGTTTTTTTGTTACCTGGACTGAACCACATCCAATCTGTACTGTGTCGATGGAAACGGTACCGTTTCGACCGAAACGGTACCGATTCGACCGAAACGGTCCGATACACTGTCGATTCGAACTAAACATTGGATTTTTGGTATTCATCCCCTGTTTCGTGTCGGTGTGTTGAAATTCCGAAACGTTTCGGACGTTTCGGATGTTTCGACACGAGATTTCGTTCCTTGGTNTGGAGCGTCTCAAAGCCCGGCTTGTTGCAAAAGACTTTACTCAGACTTATGGTGTTTGATTATAAGGAGACTTTTTCTTCTATTGCCAAAATTTTCTCTGTTCGTATCTTGATTTCTTTGGCTGCTAATATTGATTGGCCCTTGTTTCAGTTAGACATCAAGAATGCCTTCTTGCATGGTGATTTGGTTGAAGAGGTATACATGGAGCAGCCACTTGGGTTTATCGCTCAGGGGGAGTATGGTAAGAGTGTATGTTGGTTAAAAAAATCTTTGTGTGGTTTGAAGTAGTCACCGAGGGCATGGTTTGGTAAGTTTTCAGATACAGTTTTAGTGTTTGGTCTTCTTCGATATCAGACAGATCATTCTGTGTTTCATAGACAGACAGATGCTGGATATGTCCTATTGGTGGTCTATGTAAATGATATTGTGATTACTGAAAATAATTCTGAGGGGATTGCTAGGTTAAAAATATTCTTACAGGATCAATTTCATACTAAGGATTTAGAAAACTCAAGTATTTTTTGGGTATTGAGGTGGATCGATCTAAACAGGGTATTTGTTTATCTCAGAGAAAATATGTATTTGACATGCTTGAGGAAGCAGGTTTGCTGGGTGATAGACCGATTAATGTTCCTATGGATCCGAATAAAAAATTATTGATGGATGATGGGGTATTGTTTGAGAATCCGAGTCGGTATCGCAGGTTGGTTGGAAAGCTTAATTATCTCACTATTACTCTACCGGATATTTCCTATGTAGTCAGTATAGTAAGTCAGTTCATGGAATGTCCTAGAGGCAGTTANATAGACCGATTAATGTTCCTATGGATCCGAATCAAAAATTATTGATGGATGATGGGGTATTGTTTGAGAATCCGAGTCGGTATCGCAGGTTGGTTGGAAAGCTTAANCATACTTTCTAGCACCTTCTTAGCCTTTGAATCCGGACTTTGGATCCTCTCGTGTACCACCATCTCTTTCCTCATCTTTAGATATTCCGTTGCCCACTGTGTTACCATCTACTTTACCTCTCNGTTGGTTGGAAAGCTTAATTATCTCACTATTACTCTACCGGATATTTCCTATGTAGTCAGTATAGTAAGTCAGTTCATGGAATGTCCTAGAGGTAGTTACTCATATTCTGTGATATCTCAAACGAGCTCCTAGACTTGGATTGTTATATGGAGCTAATGGATATCTTAGAGTAGAAAGTTTCTCAGATGCTGATTGGGCTGACTTTCCTTCTGATTAGAGATCAACCACTGNCTACATTTCTCATTTTGTTTCATATGATGTCTTGTCTCCTGTTTTACTTCCCAATTATTTGCTATATCTATTCCTAAGCATTTACAAGATGCATTTTCTGATCCGGGTTGGAGGAAAGCTATGGAGGAGGAGATGGATGTTTTACATCATAATGGGACTTGGGATCTCGTTCCTTTATCTTCTGGTAAACGAACTGTTAGCTGTCGTTGGGTGTATACTGTTAAATTTCATCCAGATGTTTCTGTGGAGCGTCTCAAAGCCCGGCTTGTTGCAAAAGACTTTACTCAGACTTATGGTGTTTGATTATAAGGAGACTTTTTCTTCTATTGCCAAAATTTTCTCTGTTCGTATCTTGATTTCTTTGGCTGCTAATATTGATTGGCCCTTGTTTCAGTTAGACATCAAGAATGCCTTCTTGCATGGTGATTTGGTTGAAGAGGTATACATGGAGCAGCCACTTGGGTTTATTGCTCAGGGGGAGTATGGTAAGAGTGTATGTTGGTTAAAAAAATCTTTGTGTGGTTTGAAGTAGTCACCGAGGGCATGGTTTGGTAAGTTTTCAGATACAGTTTTAGTGTTTGGTCTTCTTCGATGTCAGACAGATCATTCTGTGTTTCATAGACAGACAGATGCTGAATATGTCCTATTGGTGGTCTATGTAAATGATATTGTGATTACTGAAAATAATTCTGAGGGGATTGCTAGGTTAAAAATATTCTTACAGGATCAATTTCATACTAAGGATTTAGAAAACTCAAGTATTTTTTGGGTATTGAGGTGGATCGATCTAAACAGGGTATTTGTTTATCTCAGAGGAAATATGTATTTGACATGCTTGAGGAAGCAGGTTTGCTGGGTGATAGACCGATTAATGTTCCTATGGATCCGAATCAAAAATTATTGATGGATGATGGGGTATTGTTTGAGAATCCGAGTCGGTATCGCAGGTTGGTTGGAAAGCTTAATTATCTCACTATTACTCTACCGGATATTTCCTATGTAGTCAGTATAGTAAGTCAGTTCATGGAATGTCCTAGAGGTAGTTACTCATATTCTGTGATATCTCAAACGAGCTCCTAGACTTGGATTGTTATATGGAGCTAATGGATATCTTAGAGTAGAAAGTTTCTCAGATGCTGATTGGGCTGACTTTCCTTCTGATTAGAGATCAACCACTGGTTATTGTATTTTCTTAGGAGGTAATGTCTCATGAAAAAGTAAGAAACAACCCGTGGTAGCAAGATCCAGTACTGAGGCTGAGTATAGGGCAAGATCAGCTTGCAGATATGTTTACCAAAACATTGAGTCGTACACGTCTTACNTTATAAGGAGACTTTTTCTTCTATTGCCAAAATTTTCTATGTTCGTATCTTGATTTCTTTGGTTGCTAATATTGATTGGCCCTTGTTTCAGTTAGACATCAAGAATGCCTTCTTGCATGGTGATTTGGTTGAAGAGGTATACATGGAGCAGCCACTTGGGTTTATCGCTCAGGGGGAGTATGGTAAGAGTGTATGTTGGTTAAAAAAATCTTTGTGTGGTTTGAAGTAGTCACCGAGGGCATGGTTTGGTAAGTTTTCAGATACAGTTTTAGTGTTTGGTCTTCTTCGATGTCAGACAGATCATTCTGTGTTTCATAGACAGACAGATGCTGAATATGTCCTATTGGTGGTCTATGTAAATGATATTGTGATTACTGAAAATAATTCTGAGGGGATTGCTAGGTTAAAAATATTCTTACAGGATCAATTTCATACTAAGGATTTAGAAAACTCAAGTATTTTTTGGGTATTGAGGTGGATCGATCTAAACAGGGTATTTGTTTATCTCAGAGGAAATATGTATTTGACATGCTTGAGGAAGCAGGTTTGCTGGGTGATAGACCGATTAATGTTCCTATGGATCCGAATCAAAAATTATTGATGGATGATGGGGTATTGTTTGAGAATCCGAGTCGGTATCGCAGGTTGGTTGGAAAGCTTAATTATCTCACTATTACTCTACCGGATATTTCCTATGTAGTCAGTATAGTAAGTCAGTTCATGGAATGTCCTAGAGGTAGTTACTCATATTCTGTGATATCTCAAACGAGCTCCTAGACTTGGATTGTTATATGGAGCTAATGGATATCTTAGAGTAGAAAGTTTCTCAGATGCTGATTGGGCTGACTTTCCTTCTGATTAGAGATCAACCACTGGTTATTGTATTTTCTTAGGAGGTAATGTCTCATGAAAAAGTAAGAAACAACCCGTGGTAGCAAGATCCAGTACTGAGGCTGAGTATAGGGCAAGATCAGCTTGCAGATATGTTTACCAAAACATTGAGTCGTACACGTCTTACAGCTATTTGCTCTAAGCTTGGATTATATGATATATATAGTCCAGCTTGAGGGAGAGTGTTAAGAATAGTAGGGTAGTATGTGTAAATTGTTAATAGTAAAAGGGTGTATGTGTAATTCTTATTATTGTTGGTTAACTATAAATACAAATGATGTATGAGAGATAGGTTAAGTTTTAACTTCTCTTTCTCTCTAATATTGNGAGATTGTTAAAGTATTTTAGTAAAAAGAACACTTTATGGGGGAAATTCAACCCTACATCGACTAATTTTTTAAGAGAACTTGGGTTTATATAATATACTGTACTTATGCTACATTGTAATTATTGAGTTAAGTGAGACCTCGAGTTTGATACGTGCGTAGGGGTGAGACTAACAGAGGAGATATGAATTATTAAAATTTACTCAAAATACTGTACAATGCAGTTTTCTGGACAATATAGAAGAGTATCATGTGAAGTTTCTGCTTCATTCGATTGTGCAGATNTAGATTGTTAGAGTATTTTAGTAAAAAGAACACTTTATGGGGGAAATTCAACCCTACATCGACTAATTTTTTAAAAGAACTTGGGTTTATATAATATACTGTACTTATGCTACATTGTAATTATTGAGTTAAGTGAGACCTCGAGTTTGATACGTGCGTAGGGGTGAGACTAACAGAGGAGATATGAATTATTAAAATTTACTCAAAATACTGTACAATGCAGTTTTCTGGACAATATAGAAGAGTATCATGTGAAGTTTCTGCTTCATTCGATTGTGCAGATCTAAGTGAAGTAACAGTTAATTAGGTTGAGTTGTTATATCATAGGGACGACGCGCTGTTATCTTTTGCACTATGTGTTTCTTCTATAAAAGGGACGCGAATCGTCCTTAGAAAGCGATCTAGTCCGCGTCTTACCCTGTCGTTTATTTTATCTTTCGGATTCATATTTTCACACATCTGTACAGAGTATACCTCCCTCCTTGATTAACAGGAACCATACCCCCCTTTTTTTGGGAACCTTTTAGTTAACTGATGGGATCTTGTGGCTGTGTTTTATTCCAATAGGCCAGNCTGCATGGATGACCAGGATTTGACCGGACTAAAAAAGAGATATAGTCAAGGTGTAAATATAAGTTGACTCAAAAATTCTTAACCGTAGAACCAAAAAAAATTAAATTGGTGGGTTATGGATGGGGTTAATTTTAGAACACNAAGAAAGCGATCTAGTCCGCGCCTTACCCTGTCGTTTATTTTATCTTTCGGATTCATATTTTCACACATCTGTACATAGTATACCTCCCTCCTTGATTAACAGGAACCATACCCCCCTTTTTTTAGGAACCTTTTAGTTAACTGATGGGATCTTGTGGCTGTGTTTTATTCCAATAGGCCAGCTTCAGTGGCATTAAATGTGTGGCAGCCTGAGGTTATACGGGTTTGGCAAAGACAGATAGTTGAGCAATGTGTTGTTCCTGTCGACTCTCGAATCAGTGCACTTGAAATGGAGCTTAAGCTATGCCAGCAGCAGGTGGCTGGATTGAATAAAGCTCATGTAAGTGTAGATCTTTTACTACATACCAGAAAGCTTCAAATTTTTGTCAGAGTTGAGTGAAAAAGATTTGATATACTACTATTAATCTTGCGTATTAATCACCGCAGAGAGATGAGAAGAGAAAGCTTGATGCACTGAAGGAACAGTTGGCTTCAATAAAGTATCATCCTCTTCGCGATTATAACTTGATAAGCAGCAGGGTTGATGAATATGGTATTAAGATAAAGAACTTGAAACATTTGCCTAACTGCTTTCCGGATACATTTTCCCAAGTGTAATGCACTGATTTTCTTCTTATACGCAACATAGATTTTTCTGCTTCTTTTCGGGTTGAAGTTATATTATTTTAACTTTGTGCTGCTATTCTATAAAAGTTGTTGGTCTTGCAGCTTTTAGTTCCCCTCTGATTGTATGCATCCCTCTTTCTACCCATTTTGTAAACTTGGTCGTTTGGANCTGATTTTCTTCTTATACGCAACATAGATTTTTCTGCTTCTTTTCGGGTAGAAGTTATATTATTTCAACTTTGTGCTGCTATTCTATAAAAGTTGTTGGTCTTGCAGCTTTTAGTCCCCCTCTGATTGTATGCATCCCTCTTTCTACCCATTTTGTAAACTTGGTCGTTTGGAAACTAATTAATGTGTTGCTGGAAAAATATTTTGGGTCTCTGTTGTTTTATGAATAATTCTGCACCAAGTGTTGCTTAGATGCAGTCCTATACATACATCAACAATGAGTTAAGCCTTCAACGGTACAGTGACAAATAATTTTAATAACGTACAGAAACTTTGTTCCCATTCTGAAGTCCTCTCAGGTTATAGCCTTCTTATTAAAATGCCCACTGTTGCATTTTTCAATACCTTTGTTTGTAAGGAAAGTACTACTAATGTATCTTATAAGTTCTAGGCATAGTTTTTAAACCCAGCCCATACATTAACCTGACAAAGGGACTGGGTTGAATGGTTTATCCAGAAACGGTCAGATTCAACAGATTTTGGGTGAATTTTATACTAAAACGATATAAATGATGAACCGGTCGAGTTTACGGTTTGGTTCACCAAGTCAACTTGCCAAGTAAGACTAGGTTTTAAAACACTAGTCCTAAGAATATGACATTTTCCCTCTTTTATCACAAGTGGAGGTGAAAGTCTTTAGCTTTCTTTTCGAGGTTGTGGAAGATGATCCACTTCGGTGTAGTGGTGGAGCCAGAACTTCGGTGTAGTGGTGGAGCCAGAAATTCTGTTTAGAGTGGATATTTTATTCAGAAATTTTAATTTTTTTCTCCTATTCAATAGAAGTAAAATAATGTATTTAAATTTACGACACTGTATTTAATACTTAAAGATTCATAAAGTACAAAAATTATCAAACATCGATAAATATAATGTACACAAAAAAAAAACAAAAAAAAAAGATTTAATCACAACCTTTCATAACAAATGAGACTAATTGCATAAAAGATAGTATTGTCTTNATCGATAAATATAATGTACACAAAAAAAAACAAAAAAAAAGAGTTAATCACAACCTTTCATAACAAATGAGACTAATTGCATAAAAGATAGTATTGTCTTTTTCTATATAATCAATTAAGTTATTAGTCATTGATCACTCATTAAGTTATTTAACTTAGTTTTCATAATATCTATAACTTTAAAAAAGATTTCGGCATGTCAAAGATTTATCTAAATATATCTATAAAGTATTCAAAATATAAAATATATCTAAAAATTTATAATTATTTAATTATATGATTATATTAATTGATAGAAGAAAAAATAATAGAATAGGTACACTTAAGTATACTTATAATAATTTAACTATATATATAACTTAAAAATTTTTTAAGGTGGACCCAAACTCCCCTAGTGCTCATGTGGCACCGCCACAGTCTCGTGGGCAACGTCTCAAATTCCATTGATCAAGTGTGTAATCACCATGTCTTAAGTGGGGTCGGCTGACCAGAATTAGAAGAGAGTAGGTTGAATATTGTATATTCACTAGTTTTGTGGTGTCATGTAGTCACTGAAATACTAAAATTTAATCCCAAAGATAGTTCAAATGGTAACAGGAATGAGCTATAAATTTGGACGTCCTGAACTCGAATTTTGACAATCTCTTGGAGCTAAGCTATGATAAATTTATCCTTCATGAATATTTTAGTCTTGCATGGATGACCAGGATTTGACCGGACTAAAAAAGAGATATAGTCAAGGTGTAAATATAAGTTGACTCAAAAATTCTTAATCGTAGAACCAAAAAAAATTAAATTGGTGGGTTATGGATGGGGTTAATTTTAGAACACAAATTTTAGGTAAATCATTGAATCAATGTGCCATGCAATCCATCTAGGGGTGTTGTCTTGTTAGCTACTAATGTTTTCACTTAGAACATTTTTAACTGTGACTTAAATTTGAGAAAAAAGTTTGATTTTATACAAATCATTCTAATGGAGAAATTCAAAGTTAAAAAAGGACAAACACAAATTTAAAGTAGAATAAAATATGTTCACTAGATCTTTAAAAGAGAATAAGATCTAAGCATTGGTGATTTGAGTAAAAGTTGTAGTCTCTTTTCATTTGAGTAAAAATTTGAATTTTTCTTAATTTTATATTGGAGAAAGTTTTTAGAGATTTTTTTATCGAAATTTAAATTTAAATTTTAAAAAAGGTAAAGGATTGGAGATGTTATTAAGCGTAAGATATGAAAATTTAAACTTAAATAAACGATGAGTACGCTAAGTGAGCATTTAACTACTTGAAAATTCTGGAGTGCACTAAACATAAACACGCGAGTGAAGAGAGGAGGTTTGGAAGAAAGAAAAGTAGCAGAACAAATTATATGCTTCCCCGACAACAACGCTAAAATGCTTGTTCTCTAATGTGGGTTAATATCAGTGTGTTCCCAAATGCAGGAAGTATATCGTTTAGTAATTCGGTCGACTACCGAAGTCGTCTCCGCAGAGAAAACAAAGGTTAAATTCGATCAATGATAGCCAAAGAAAAGTAAAATTCTTTGATTTTGGAAAAGGATTTTCAGAAACATGTAACTAAATAACAATAATTAAAGAAAAAACAGTTAATCGCCATAGCTCATCCCATCGTGAATAGTAATTTTGAACTAATCCTATTACTCACTCTAGGCTGTAATTAAATGCACTCAAGTAGAAAATATTCAAGTAAAACCAACGAAAGTTACAAAGGTGTATTCAAATTGATTGACTTAATTTTGAAAGAATTACATTCATGTTGATTGTAGCGATTCTAAAAATTATCCATGTCAAACCTAACTATCTACGGATAAATAAAGAGATATACATATCACCCGTGTTTTCAACTTTAATTATTCAATCAACAAAATAACTTAATCTTTGGAAAAATCCTAGTTAGTTCAGAATCCTCATTCACAGATGAGATTCTCTCATCTGATTAAACTGGAAAACGACTACTCACTCATTACGTAAGTAAAAACAAAAGTAATTGAAATAAACATCAACATAATCAAAAGAGAAATTTAACTTGAATCAAAATCGTCATAGAAAGTAAATACCTTGAATTAAATGCAAAAAATCATAAATCGTTACATAAAAGAAAACCAATGTACTCGCCTAATAGGAAATTAAACAATTGAAAGTAGAACAAAGCTTGGAATAGAATACAATGGAAGAACTCTTGAAGAACGAGTAAATTCTAATTCTATGTAGGAGAAACGGCTAAAGGAAAAATAAAATAATGAACAATCGATGAACTCCTCCTTTTCTCTCTTGCTTAACCTTGGTATTTATATTCATTTGGTGAATATCCTCCAAATTATCCACCAATCACAACCCTTTAAAATTCCAGCAAATAGACTTCCCAAAGGGTCCTCGCAACATAAAAACACTAATGAACCAATAGGAAACACAATTCGACTTACCGGTAGCAAGGTTACTATTTCCTACGAACTAGTAGCTTTTCACAACTATTTGTAGAATTGCTCTCTATTTTGAATCTACCGTTAGGAAAGTAATAACCTACTGGTATCAAAGTTTCTATTTTACTTCTACTAGTAAGAATGCACTGCTACTAGTAGAACCACAATTTGCTACCTGATGAACCGGTAGAATCAATCTTTTTCCCAATTCTTATTGCAATGCTCTTGGCTCAACTCTTAGATCCTCTAATTCCTTGCCAAAGTATTCCAAGCATCAAAATGTATATAAAACCTTGTTCTTTAATTTACCTACAAACACGGGGGGCACAAAATTCGTTCTAGACAGAGAAACTCCTGCGTCTCTCTAACTTTTCTTCATTTTCTCATTTCTTTTCAAAATTATTCATTAATTATTGTTATTTTACTGGTTTTTTTGATTCAATTTTCTGATTTCATTAGCTATGAGCTCGAATTTGCATTTGATTCCTCCTAAACCACCAGACATCAAGAGAAATTTTGCTTCTTTTTTTGTAAAACCTACGAGTTCTTTGAAGAATGATGAAATCAGGTATGGGTGTGGAAATGTTTCTTCATCTTCTGTGAGTCAATTTGGTCTTGGAATCCCTTTTGTTATGCCTCCTTTGGTTAGCCAAATCTCTTCATATGGCCAGTTACCCATAATCATTCCTTCGCTAACTCAAGTTCCTTCGGTTTCTCAAATTCCTTCGAATGTTAGTTTTTCTTCAATTTCTCATTCTTCTATGGTTGATAAGGATCAGGTTCCTTTGGTATCTGAATCTTTTGTCCCTTCGATAGATCTTCCTCATACTATGAATCCTGTATTGGCATCTGCGGCTATTCCAAAACCTGCGAAGAGGGTTGTCTATAATAACGGCGAACCAGGTATTTATTGGACACCTTTAGAAACTCAGGAACTTTCGAAGCAATTTCATCAATCTCTGATAGGTAAATGTGCGTATGGGTGACCTTCATTAGGTGTGATAAAATAGTTTATTACTTTGCGATGGCTGCCCAAAGGGGAGTTTATTGTTGGAGTTCTAGATCCAAGGCATATATTAATTCATTTCTCACTATATGAAGATTATCCAGACCTGGAGTTGCTAGGGCGTGTGTTGAAGTCAACTTACTGGCGGAGAATCCTTCTAGATTTTGGCTAGATTTTGGGGGTTCAAGGGGTAGATGGTAGAAAATTGTTTATGAAAAAGGGGTGAAGTATTGTAAAAAATGTTTAAAACAGGGACATGGAGATCTAGAGTGTAGAAGAAATGTGTCTAGGAAGGGAGATAAAGATGTTGGTAAGGAAGGTGGTAGTACAAAGAGTAAACATTCTTTTGTTCTAGTTGCCCAAGAAGAATTGATTGGTGGAAATAATAAAAGGGAATGGCAAGTGGTAAAAGGGAAAGGTGTAACTTCTAAGGAGAGTCGAAGTATAAGGGGAAGTTCTCCTTTGCAAATTGATGGGAATATGTTCAATCTCCTTAGAGGTAACCATTCTGGTAAGGATGATCATGTTTAGTAGAAGCAAAGGAGTGATAGATCTGCTCCTATGTTGTTTGGTTTTGTGGATGATAGATTGCAGAAGGAGGCAGGTCGAGTTATTTTAAATGAAAAGTCTGTTTTTGAAGGTGGGAAAAAGTTGTCTAAATCTGCTGGTTTGAATGTGGAGAAGGAAGGTTTTTCGGCTAATGAAGGTGTAGTTTTTCCTGTTGATCCAATTCAAATTACAGAGGATGTTATTGGTGATATTTTAGATGGAATAATAGAGAGGGTTGTGGAGGATGGAAATTTGTTTGTTCCAGACCAAATGGTTAGGAATGGTGTTTCTGGGGAAATACAGTTTGTCTCCTTAAGTCCAATAAATGATCCTGCTAAAGTGGGTTCTTTGGCCCTAGTAGGAGATTTGAGTGTGGGAAATGGACAAAGGGGTTGTCAAGATGGTGGCTCTGGAAATGCAGTTGGAGGAATTGAACATTGTGTTTTTTAATAAGCAGTTTTCTCCTTCTAAAGCTTCATTTTATTTGGAAAGATTTACCAAGTCTAAAAGTGTTGCTTCCATTTCTCTTGATGATGAAAGAGGATTAGTCAGAATTCGTGAGCCTCCTGANATTGTGTTTTTTAATAAGCAGTTTTCTCCTTCTAAAGCTTCATTTTATTTGGAAAGATTTACCAAGTCTAAAAGTGCTGCTTCCATTTCTCTTGATGATGAAAGAGGATTAGTCAGAATTCGTGAGCCTCCTGACAAGGGATATTTTTTTGATACAAGTACTTTGAAGAGTAAGGATTTGTTGGGAAAAATTGTGGAGGATAGTGAAGGTTCAAAATCAGATTCAACCTCGGTGGAGTTTTCCTCTGCAGAGGTGGAGATGAGGGTGTGAGAAAGGGGAAGTGTTGTTGTAATACCCCATTCCATTTTGGCAAGGAACTAGTTAGAGAATATTATCTTGGAAGGAATAAGAAAAATTTTAAAGAAGAATCTAGAATAGTCTAGAAAGTTCAAGAATAACCTAGAATAATCTAGAAGAATCCAGAATGTTGAAGAAGTTTTTAGAAGAATTCAGAAAGTTCTACAACAATCTAAAGAAGTCTAGAATATTTTAAAAGGTTCTAGAAAATACTAGAAGGTTCTAGAGGGATTTAGAATGTTCCAGAATGTTATGTTGGAAGGACTTAAAAGGTTGGAGAAGACTTTAAAATATTATAGATGAACCTAGATACTTGTGGAATTGCTATGTGCAAAATAAGCTTGGAACCTAGAAGGATCTAGGAGAGGGGAGATGNAAGAAGTCTAGAATATTTTAAAAGGTTCTAGAGGGATTTAGAATGTTCCAGAAAGTTATGTTGGAAGGACTTAAAAGGTTGGAGAAGACTTTAAAATATTATAGATGAACCTAGATACTTGTGGAATTGCTATGTGCAAAATAAGCTTGGAACCTAGAAGGATCTAGGAGAGGGGAGATGGTAGAATATTCTAGGGAATCTCCCCTAAGAATGTCACAAGTAGTCTTCTACTTTCAAGAAAGAACATAGAGTAAAAGAGAGAAGAAGGAAGGAAGAGCACCTCATCAAAGAAGAAAGGAAATTGTGAGAAAAAGAGGAAAGACATCGATAACATCTCACTCTACTTCGGGTAACAAGTAACACTCAAGAAACATATCATTTGGACTTGAGGTGAGTGGTTTGGCATGCTACGTATTTTCGAAAATTTCTCGTATCACTTAACATTTTAAAAACAATACATCATGCTTGTTCATTACTACCTTTCCAAAATGTTTTACTAAGTGTCTAAATACTTGTGGCATACGATTCTCCTTGCTTTGATAAATTCTTTTGACTCAATCACTTGTTTATATGGTGAGACTTAGACTTAGTGAGGGTAAATGAGACCAAAATTAAAAGTCCAGAAAAATTATTCCTCTATGTGCGGGTGACTCTGGCCACTAGGGAATATACCCGGGGGAGGCTGAGGTGACCTTAGTGCTCAACGGTTGAAGGAACAGTGCCTGGTGCGTCCTGGTGACCTTCATCGGATTGTCTTAGGGAACAGACTGGGGGAGGTTGTGGTGACCCTAAGTACGATGTTGGATCCAACCCTGAGATATATTATGGCATTTGGTATTTGCTTCCCATCGATTAGTGGATATTGTACAGTCTCCACCATTATGCTATGATTCACAATTGAGGTATGATTTCTTGTTCAAATCGTTATTCTTGAGAAATTTGTTATTTTGATGAAGTTATTTTTTCAAACCTTTGATTTACATGTCGTATGCCAAAAATATTTTTCAACCACTTTGAATATGCATGTCTTTCCATTCACTGGGCTTTGTAGCTCATGTTTTCAAAATAATATATTTTTTTTAGGTAAACGATTGGAGTGTCAATAGCGGACTCAAGAAATTGATTGGGGACTAATAGTGTTGTGACCTTTGTAGCATATATCGTATAGCTATATTTACTTGTTTGGATAATTGGGGCAAACTGGTTTAGGTATGTTTACTTTGATATATTGACATGAGATCAATTTAGTGTTAATGTTGTTTTCCGCTCCTATANAGTTTAGGTATGTTTACTTTGATATATTGATATGAGATCAATTTAGTGTTAATGTTGTTTTCCGCTCCTATATTATTAGTTTATTGTTAGGCTTATGTGTTCAATAGGTTATGGATCTATGGTTCACTGCCGGTCATGCCCTTGGAGTTGGGGTGTGACAGTTGTTGCTTCTTTACATGTTTAATCTTCTGACATGTGAGATACAAGGTTTAGGACTGTTTGTCCTGAGGAGGTGTTAGTGGTGGGTAGGTTTGATACCAATGAGCTTCTATTTTGTTTTCGATGATTAATCTGTTTGTTTGGAATATGAGGGGGGATAAGAAAGATTGCTCAGAGAAGACAGTTGAAGAAATTGTTGAGAATTCACAGTGTGCCTTTTGCTGATATTTTAGAGCCTAAGGTAGGTGCTGATAAGATCCAGAGATATGCTTCTAGTGTTGGTATGTCAAACTTTGTTGTAAACAAATTGGTAGAGAAGCACATATGGCTTTTATGGGATGATTGTTTGGAGGCTAAGATTTTATTTGAACATATTCAGGCAATAATTGTAGAGATTTCCTATTTGGGATCTGTGGGGGTTATTGTGTCTTTTGTGTATGCTGCCTATGACTATGTTCTAAGAAGATCTTTGTGGGAGCATTTGTTACAGATATCTATTCCTATAAATGTGCCTCGGATGGTGGTAGGCAATTTTAATGCGATTCTGTGTTCTGAGGAGAGATTAGGTGGAGCTCATCCCTTTATGAATTCTATGGGGGAATTCAATGATTTTATGTTGAATGCTGGACAGATGGATGGGGGTTTTTTGGGGAGCAGATTTATCTGGTGTAACAACCGTCAAGGTAATGCGAGGATGTGGTAGAGGATTGACAAGGCTCTGTTGAACTCTCGGTGGGGGGAGATAGTGGGTAAAACTAAAATTCTACATTTAGTAAGGGGAAAGTTTGATCATTCCCCAATTCTTGTTAAAGTTTTGAAGAAACAGAGTCGAATTTCTTATTTTAAATTTCAAAATATGTGGTTAGAAGATAAATTTTTTTTACCTTTGGTGGCTTTGAATTGGTCTGGTTCTTATTCTGCAAATCCCATTGAGAATTTGTTTTTGAAACTGAAATATCTGAAATGCCGCATTAAAAGATGGAATATAGAGACTTGTGGCAATATTTTTGAAAAAATAAGAAGGAAGGAGGTTGAATTATCAAATGCTGAGATGGGGGTTGAGCTTTTGTCTTTTGCTGAAAACCTTGTGAAGCTTGAAACTGTGCAGGAAGAGCTAGTTGATATACTTCATTTGGAAGAGATATACTGGAAACAAAAGGCCAACCTAAAATGGGCAGTGTAGGGGGAGAGGAATACGAGATTTTATCATGCCTTGGCCAAGGGAAAGTTTATGAGGAATAGGGTGTGTCGAATTCAGAATGGGTAGGTATATGGGTACAGTCTGACGAGGAAATTGGGTTAGTAGTAGAAGAATTTTATGCTTCTTTATACAGTTTTGAGCCTCATAGTCTGGATGAAGATTTACTCTCTGTTATTCCTAGATTTGTCTGATACACAAAACACTGCATTGGTGAAGCCTACAGCTGAAGAGGAAGTCAGACAGATTGTTTTCTCTATGCCCAAATATAATGCTCCAGGTGCTGATGGTTTGTCAGGGGGTTTCTTTCAAAGTGCTTGGAGTATTATAAAGGATGATTTGGTGAGGGCAGTAAATTTTTTTCTGAGAGGAGGTGATATGCCAAGATCTGTTAACACTACCTTGTTTTAATTCCTAAGAAAGTAAATCTTGTATCTTTTTCTGAATTTAGGCCCATCAGTCTATGCAATTTTCTTTACAAAATATTTACAAAGCTTTTGACTAAGAGGCTGTTTGGGTTTTTACATGATCTTATTTCTATTGAGCAGCATGGTTTTGTTAAGGGAAGAAACAGTGGTGATTGTGTCTCTCTTGCATAACTGATGGTGGGGGAGTTAAATAGGAAAGTTGAGGCAGGTAATATGATTCTTAAACTGGACATGACGAAAGCCTATGATAGGCTGGAATGGAATTTTTTTATTGAGGGTGTTAGACTGTTTTGGATTTTCCTCCCTATTCATCCAAATTGTTTTTAATTGTTTACAGAATCAATTTTTTTCTGGGACTGTTAATGGTTTGAGGAGAGGTTTCTTTCCTTCGTCTAAAGGGATAAGAAAAGGGGATCCTTTATCCCCTTATCTTTTTATTTTGGCAGAGGAAGTGTTGAGCAGGGGACTCAGGAAAATTTTTAATGACGAATTGGTTAAACATTTTCACTTGGGCAGAGGTACTATGTTGGTGAGTCATTTGCTGTTCGCAGATGGTACCTTGGTTTTTTTGAGGGGAAATAAGAATTCTCTGAAGAATCTGTTGGGATTTTTAAAGCTTTATGAGGGGAGTTCTGGGCAGAGAATTAGTTTGCCTAAGAGCTCCATGTTCTGCTCTAAACTTATTTCTTTGGAGAGGAGAAATGTTTTATCTGGGTTAGCTGAAATTCCAGTTAAGTCTTGCCAATTCACTTATTTGGGTTGTCTAGTGATTCAAGTTAGGGTCAAGGTTAGATCTTTTGAAGGTTTGTTGTCTCAATTTAGAAAGAGATTGGAAGGGTGGTACATGAAGCTTTTGTCTAGTATGGGGAGATTGTTAGTGGTTTGTTATGTGTTGTGTTCTATTCCTATGCATTTATTTGCATGTATGAATCTGCCTAAGACTATAATTGGAAAACTTAACTCATTAATGGCTAGTTTTGTGTGGCAAATAAGTTGAATATTAGAAGGAGACATTGGATTTCTTGGGAGAAGATTACTTTGCCAACATAGGAGGGTGGTCTGGGTTTGAGAAAGTTTGATGAAGTACAGTCTGCTTTTAGAATGAAACAAGTTTGTTTCTTGTTGAAGGGTTCATCGCTGTGGGCTAAAGTATTTAGTACTAAATTTTTAAAAGGTAGAAGTTTGATTAGATGTATGAGGAAAGCTCGTTCTGCTGGTTTTGAATTGCTAAGGTCCTATTTTGAAAGAGTAATTGGAGAGTCAAAGATGTTAGTTGGCAATGGACAAAATTTTGATTTCTTTTGCGATAATTGGATGGGTAATGGGGGTTTGTTTAGCATATTGGAGTCGTTGCCTACAGTTTTTCCTAAATTTTATGAGGTAAGAAGCAATGGTTGATGGTTTCTAAATGATGTGAATGATATTTTAACTGGGAGTCTGAAGGATGAGGTTTTGGGTTTTGCTATCCCTTTCTTTGATTCTGGAGATAAATTAATTTGGCTGTTTACCTTGTATGGAGAATTCTCTGTGAAATGAGCTTGGACTTTGGTTTGAAGACAGGGTAATATTGAAAATCTTGCTTCACTTATTTGGAAGGTAAAAACTGCTCCAAGTGCCCAACTTATTGGGTGGAAGATACTAAAGAAGGCTTTGCCATTGGATTCGAACGTCAGACGTATTGGGGTGGTTGTTGTGAGCCGACGTGTTTTGTGTTATCAAATGTGGAAAATGAGGATCATCTATTTGTTGGGTGTCTNCTGCCATTGGATTCGAACGTCAGATGTATTGGGGTGGTTGTTGTGAGCTGACGTGTTTTGTGTTATCAAATGTGGAAAATGAGGATCATCTATTTGTTGGGTGTCTTTATGCTAATATGATTTGGAGTAAATTTGCTATATTTGGTGGGTTTTCGCTTGTGCAAGGCGAGTCCGCTTTTGGGAGGTTTATTAGACTGTACAGAGTTTTTAAAAAGAAGGCTTTTAGTCATGGCCTTCTTAGAAGTTTGGCTTTGATTATTTACTAGTAGTTGTGGAAAGAGAGATGTAGGAGATTTGCGGGAGAAGAAAAGTTACACTCCTATTATATGTAGTATCCTTAGATATCAAGTTCAAAGCATCAAGCCAAAAGTTTTAGATGATGTTGTTGGCAATGCTTTTTTGAGTCTTTTGCAAATTGGATTGTCTGGAAACATTGTATTGAAATGTCACTGGGTGAAATGGATTGTTCCAGCAGCGGGATTGTTAAAGCTGAATACAGATGGGGCATCTCATGATACTTTTGTTGTGGCAGGGGGAGGGGCTGTGGTGAGAAATGAATGGGGAAGAATTGTCCTTGCTGCATCTTTCTTTTACTGGGAATGTTCAAACATGGTGGTAGAATTTCGTGCTTTATATGATGGTTTGAAACTTGTTGATCAATATGGACTCTTTTGCTATGACTTTTTGATTGAGTGTGATTCGATGGTTCTGATAAAATCTGTAAGAGGGGCTTGCGCATATCCTTGGATTTGTTTGGATTACCTTAGAAAAATTAGAATCTTATTGAGCAGCATGAAATACCAGCTAATTCATGTTTTTCACGAAGCCAATGGAGTTGTTGATAGGCTTGCTGCTCATGCTGTGTTGGGGCAAAGGAGTGTGGATTTTTTAGTGGGATTAAAAATTCCTTGCGAGGTTGGTCTGGCACTTTCTAAGGATCAGTTGGGACTTCTTGTTTTGCGCAAGAGGAAGAGAGTGGTATTTGATGACAAAGGCTAAGACAGATTGTGTGGTCTTAACAGTTTCCTTCAGAGCTTAAGAGAATGGCTGATTTGAAATCTATGTATTGGGAGCAAGTTTTGTTGGGTTTTTTTTAGTTGTGCTTTGTTTGCTCTGATAGGCGTTTGTGCCTTTTTTGTCTTGGTTCTTTTGTTAAGGCAATGGTGCCTTTTATCTTGTGTGTTCTGTTCAGGTGAATGTGCCTTGTTTTGCTTCTTGTAAATTTGCTTTGTTAATAAATCAACTCTTTAAAAAAAAAAAATTTACCTACAAACACGAATATTCTCTATAAAACACAAAACTAAAATAAAACAACGCAAATATATAACTAACAGAGTTAAGATGAATTATATGAGACATGAAATATGCAATATTATGCTCACATCACAACCCCTTAACTTAGGCTTTGCTAGTCCCTAAGCAAACTAAAAATATACAGAAATAAAAATCCTAACATTACGCTTATAAATTCCAAAGCATAGTCCATAACATAACAAGCATCATAAATTGAAATGCAAATGCTCTAAGAAATTAAGGCACACATCGAGAATAAAAAAGACTTAACATATATCCATGTTGTGCTTTTGGGGTACAAAAATCAAAATGTAATATCCTTAATACACCTAAGGTTCTTCTACTAGGCTATTACTATCCAAAAAGAAACAACCTAAGGTCCTAAAACCTAATTACTTCCTAAAAATAAGAAAAATCAAAATAAAAACATAAAAGTGGGGGTCCTAAAGTCAAATTATGAGTAATTTGAACCATCCTCCTCATATGTAGTGCTCTCTCCACTACTACTCTCCATAGCAACATTGAGAGGTGTCGTAGCAATCTATGACAATCTTATCCCAATANCAACGCAAATATATAACTAACAGAGTTAAGATGAATTATATGAGACATGAAATATGCAATATTATGCCACATCACAACCCCTTAACTTAGGCTTTGCTAGTCCCTAAGCAAACTAAAAATATAAAGAAATAAAAATCCTAACATTACGCTTATAAATTCCAAAGCATAGTCCATAACATAACAAGCATCATAAATTGAAATGCAAATGCTCTAAGAAATTAAGGCACACATCGAGAATAAAAAAGACTTAACATATATCCATGTTGTGCTTTTGGGTACAAAAATCAAAATGTAATATCCTTAATACACCTAAGGTTCTTCTACTAGGCTATTACTATCCAAAAAGAAACAACCTAAGGTCCTAAAACCTAATTACTTCCTAAAAATAAGAAAAATCAAAATAAAAACATAAAAGTGGGGGTCCTAAAGTCAAATTATGAGTAATTTGAACCATCCTCCTCATATGTAGTGCTCTCTCCACTACTACTCTCCATAGCAACATTGAGAGGTGTCGTAGCAATCTATGACAATCTTATCCCAATATTAGGAGGTGCAAAAGTAGGTGTTGGAGTCCCCTCTAGAAGTGTCTCCCTTGGGAAAACACCCTTAAAGTGTCTTCTCAAAATCCTCATGCAAACATCAACCTATCCTAAGGTCGCCTCACAACCCTCAGATCGCTCTTGACTTGATTCGAAATGTGTACACCAAAGTGCAAATGGTCATGTGACACCCCAAAATCTGGGGGCCCTTTCTCAACCCGTTGATCATTCATCAACTCGTGAAAATACCTGTGAGTACTGTATAACCCGATACCACTTTATTACACCCCATTCACCGGGATCATAACCAAAACAAAATTTGGGCAGTCTCCTTTGTACGGGAGCTCTACCCAATACATGACATGTGCATACAATAATTATACGACCACTCCAAAGTCCACATCCTAAAGTATAGGCTTAATATTCAACCAATTATATCATCCAAATGAAAGACCTCAAGAAGTGAAGGCTTTGCAAGGTTACATTTAAAATTTTAGTTTTTAGGAAGAGGTACCGGTACCTATGATAAGTGGTACCGGTACATGATCCCTCTGGTTGCCAGGTATTGGTACCTGTAAGACTTGGTACTAGTACCTGGGCCCTTGACAACGTGGTATCGGTACATATAAGCCTAAATACCGGTACCTACAAGCCTAGGTACCGGTACCTGAGCCCATTATCAATGGGGTATCGGTACCTGTGAACCTAGGTGCTGGTACTTGAGCTCTCTGAACGCCAGGTACTGGTAGGTAGAGCCCAGGTTTCTCCCAAACTCCCCAAAATCCAACTTTTAAACCAATAATTCATACCACCCAAATTTCATTTATTTGTTTTACAAAAGAATAATGTCCCACTACAAGCCTTTGTCAAAACACAAGTTTTGTACATATATTTCACAAGGATAAATTAAAATTATACATGGGATTCCAGAATGTAATTTAAGAGCCACAACCTGGCTCTGTCATCAATATAGGCCCAAATGAATTCGCCGAAACTTGTCCAACACCTGAAATATATGTCCATAAAGGGTGAGTTACGCCCAATAAGATATCTCCTAAGGAGGCTACTCTCCAATCCAGATGTATGTGAAATGTCACATGCAAGTCATCACATCAAGCATCCATTCAATACATACATCTTATAAATGAATGCTACAATTTCATGCCATGTCATGAGATGAAACTTAGGCATGCAATGCAAACCCGAGCCCTCCACTGGCTCCTATAACACATGTCATGCCATACGTATGCATCTGGGCATTCTACGCCCTCGCCATTAATGTTAGACATCCAACGACCATTTTATAAAATCCTTGTGTCTTTTTTAGGGTGGTATTTATGGACTTCTACTAACGGTCACCTAACTGACACAACATCTATGAACTTCCACTAATATTTTCGCATACACCGACACACTTTATGAACTCAATACCAACGGGGGTTCATATCCAAAATTATCGGGTCTCGTACCTGAGGGAGAATATAGCCCTTCTTGCTAACCCCAACACATTTATTAAATGCAAATTCGTGTGACTCAGTCGAACTTAGGTTCAACTTTTTTGAGTTCACGTATCAACCCACCAAGGATGGTGTTTGATCAAAACATGCACACATACCCACACTCATGTCGAATGCCTACAGATGCGATTCTATCCGTGTATATGCAAATGTAATGTACAATTATATTTCATGTCATTATGTAATCAGATTGTATGATTGTAATTTATACCACATGCTCATCATATCATAAGGCATATAGTGAACACATCCATTTCAACAATCATCCCCAAATTTCTTAAATGTCAATTACATGATAAAACATATAATAACATTTTATAATATCACTAAGCATGTTATATCATTTTCCATTCAATTAGCTCACTTGAACACAACAATTGTTTTGAGGAAACTCCATTTTCAATGTTTGAGCTTTTATGCTTTAAGTTCTATGTTCTTGGTGTTTGATCAAAGCTAGTTCAAGTTAGTATTTGTTTCCTTTGATATGTTTTCCATATTCTTTAGCCTTTTCATTACATCTATGGCCTGCTATAACATTGGTTGGTGAAATTCAAGTAAGGATTTCCATCCTGGTATGGAAAAATCAATCCTCACACACATTTCCTTGTGGTGTAGTGTATTGAATTTGACTAGGTAGATTGCAACGGATAGATTTGTACACATTTGATGCACCATAGACTTGTCACGGGACATGCTTATCATCCCTTCAAACATATATGAATCAATTCAACACCAATATACACATTTGGTGACTCTTAATTTTTAATTCCTATCTTCCGATTGAACAAAAACACTTTTGAGTTCAATTGAGTTATATGTGGGATTGATTAACCATACCCGGTGGAAAGAATTTCGAGGATTAGCCAACCCTTTTCATAACCCCGAACACGTATGATGATCATTTAACAATTTATTACGAGCATGTTCACAATGTGCGTGATAGGTAAATATTATTTAATTAGAGACATTGATATGAGACCTGAACCCGTATGATGGATATCTAGATATTTAGAGAGTGCATATGAATAAGGTATGAGAAATAGTTGGATTGAATAACAACAGAGGAATTGATTTGTTAAAATGTGAAAAGCTAAATGAGTATGCATGTTGGTGTATATAGGATTAAGTGGGTGACAATTATGTGATATCAATTTATTGATTACGATTATATGTGTTAGTATATGCAGGAAGTGGACTAAGGGATAGCAATATAAATTAGTGGGTTATATATATATACACACACACATATAATGATGACTCTACACTAGTTAATGCACACGTGCATTGCACGTGGACAATTTTCGATCAACATATTTGAGTTGCATTTGGAAAATTTGCAAGCAAATCATCTTTTTAATGATATATTTCTTATCATGAAAAGTCCACTGGCAAAATATGGACAAAGCCTTGCTCTAAGCTTTGCTCACTTGTTCCCTTATCAATAATAAGAATGCAGTTTCTGAAAGACAAAATCTTAATTGTAACTTGAATGTGTTGAAAAATTTGGAGTGACGTCTTTGTACAATCAAGTGTATCCCGTATAAAAGTCATTTTAATGTCTTCTTGTAAGCTTTTAATTTCTCCTTGCTTAAGTAATGATTCTCTACCTAACCTTTAATTTCCTTTTTGTTCCAAGTAACAGACACTACAATTATAATGTTTTTTTTTTTTTAAAAATCAAGAGTGGCCTACTTATGGCACTTGGTTATTTGAGATCACCTTTTTCAAGAGTGACCAAACATGGAAAAAAAATATTCAAAAGCTATTGTATCCTGGGTAAACCTCAAATCTGTCCCAAAAAATGCACATGCATAGTATGTAATGGCCTATATAAAGTCCTAACTCTTGAAAGGGGCACATTGAACACATAGACTTGGTTGGACAATGAGATGCTTTGGAACCATGGTGAAACATGGTTTGGACTCTACCCCTCAAAATAGCATATATTATAATTACTAATTACATATGAAAAGTGAAACATATTTCTAGTTTAAACACCATAAAAAATTTACTATTCATTTTATTGTGTCTCGAATCAGTGGGAATAAGATATCACCAAAAAAAAAAACAAACGACCTTAATAGGGTTGACAAACTATTGTAATAAAAACAATCTTATGCAAAAAAGACTAATTTATAATAAAACTATATATTCACAATAAGATTCTCATCTCAAAACAAAAGCAGGGAGGGTGATATGGCAAAATTGGCCCTATGGACTAATTGGATTGAGCCTTGATATCGAAATCTCCTAAGTGAAAAATTCAACATCAAAGAAAAGCAAGAACTAATAGAAGTTGATAATTTTGAGATATATCCTAGTTTTCAACAACTAAAGGTGTAGAAAATTAAATAAGAAGAATAAGCACAAAGGCTAGACAGAAGTTGTTCTAACCAATGGAACACTATATATATAAGTTTCTAAATGCATAAGCCAACTTGCTCCCTGCTTTGGTGCAAACTATAGGAATCTGAGTTGCTTTGGACCCCTAATAAACACAAAAGGCTAGATCTAAGCATATGGAGTGGTGTTTAGGTTCAAAATTAGGAGAGCTGCCAACTAATTGGCCTTTAGTGCGCATACTTTCCAATCCAAAGTGACTGATGCAGTGACATAGATAGTGTTGCATCATGCATTTCATTGCCACAAAATATCCAAGTAGTATCAAGGTGAAAACTAGAGATAGCACATTGCTAATTGCAAATACCATCCATCAAGTGGGAATCCTCACAAAAAAAATGAGAAATGATCAAAGATTGTTACAGAGTCAATGTGTTGTGTAAAAGAAGCTTGCAGTGTTACATTGCTACTTTAAGAATAGTAACATATAATAAGACCAAAAATCTTTACAGTGTGCATTTATCATTTCTCCAGTTGAAATTTGATAGGGCATAAACAATCAATTGATCTAACAGAATGTGCTGCCAGAAACAACATAGAAATAGTATAGTTATAATTTCAAGACTCCCCTTACCTTTAATCTCCATGTATTGGCCATTTCCATGAGAAAATTAAATATATTTAGGAGAGAACGAGGTATCAACACAAGACTTTCTAGCCCTTATAGCATAAAAATGACCAATTGCAGTAAAATTACATTAGGAATTTTAATAAGAAACTGTGTTGATGTGGTTCTACAACTACAAACAAAACTAATTGGTTATAGTTGTAGTCCTGGTGATCTATGATGATAAGGTAATGTGGTAAAAAGGACAGAAGGGAAAACATGAGTTGGCTTATTCTTATTTGATATATTGTGGAAAATTGGTAGAGTACTTGATTTAAATAGGCATCATACCACATTATTTAGAATGTCAAATTGTTTGCAAGGAACTGCTTCTCAATCCCTAACTCACTATAGGCACTACAAATACCCTACAAAAATAAATTAGCAGCACACAAATACATACACACCAAATGATACCAAAACCTAATAAGCAAGCCAAAGGTTACACCCTTCAGAAGCCAAATTGGACAAATGGGTTGAAGTTAATAGCCCTGAACTTAAAAACTTTGAAGTAAAGGAGGTCTTTGGAATTGAACTCATATGGATACTTGTGTACGCTTTTATAGAGTGATTGTGTTTGGTGCTCTTGTTTTTCACTCAATCGTTATACATAGTGCTAGACTGGTGTATTATGACTAATTCCTATTTAAGAAAGACATTCAGCCCTTTAATTGGCTGATCACATGCCTAAATAGAAAAAGGAAAGTACTTGACATACAAGCCTTACAATTAGACCCTAAAACGAGTGAATAGTGCACGGTTACTGTAGCATGAATAGTGCACTGCTACAATAACTACGAAAACCCTAGTTCATAAGAAATAAAACATGTGTGAGCTAAGCATCCTCAAACCCACTTATTCTAAACTAATAATAAAAATTCTTTAACAAATTGAAAGCCTTAACAACAAAAGCCCCTATCTTTAAGTCATGTCTTCATGTCTTCCATAGCTTGGATCAAGTGGATCAAAATTGGTTCTCCTTCTTTCAAGCCCATCTTGAGTGTTGGGCTCTTGCTAGCTTCATCCCACCAATCCTTGCATTGCTTCCTTGATCTTCTTGGCTCTTGATCTTGTAATTGGCTCATCTGGACATGCCAAGGATCTTTAAGAGTAGGCCCACCTTGGCTCTCATCATTGGTTCTTGAAACGAGATCTCAATGGGTCTAGATTCTCCATCCATAGACCTGAGTTTGGCTTTTTTGGGTTGTATTTCTAATATTGTTGTTGGCTCTCAAAGCAAGTCGATTGGGTTTCACATCAGGCGAGGGCTTGAAAAGCCTGAATTTAAGCGCATGACATTGCATGTGTGAGTCTGACCTCATAACATGACATAGCATTGTGGCATTCATAATTGAATTGTATATTTCTGAATGGATGTTTATTGATTGTTGAATTGCATGTGAACATTTCATATGTTGGGTTTGGTGGTAGCCCTCTTTAGTAGATACCTTATTGAACGTGGCTCACCCTTTATGGGCATAATATTTCATGTGTGGGACAAGCGTCGGTGGACGACTCTCACATTGGTCTGTGTTGAGAAGAAGTCAAAATGTGGCTTTACGTTGCTTTTTTGTAAATCAATAATGTAATTAGTTTTGGACTTGTGACGTTGTGTAAAGGATTGTATAATGAACTCATATGAACTAATTTTTGTGTAAAATTTGATGTTATATAAATTTGGATGAATGTTGTATGAGATTGAGTGAGTTGAAATTGAAAAAAAGACTAAATTAGGGGAAAACTAGGCCTGCTACTGGTAGCACATTGATTAGCTACCAGTAACAAGATTTCGATGGGTTCAGCTACTGGTAGCAAGTCTTGAGCTTCTGGTAGCTCAATGGCAATAGGTAGCTATAGGTAGCTCCTTTCACTGCGAGCTACCGGTAGCTCTTCCAAAATTTTCAAAAAGTTAAAATAACTTTGCCAAGCCTTCGGGCCTTAAGCCATTTTGTTCAAAGGATGAAATGAAGTAATATNTCATCTGGACATGCCAAGGATCTTTAAGAGTAGGCCCACCTTGGCTCTCATCATTGGTTCTTGAAACGAGATCTCAATGGGTCTAGATTCTCCATCCATAGACCTGAGTTTGGCTTTTTTGGGTTGCATTTCCAATATTGTTGTTGGCTCTCAAAGCAAGTCGATTGGGTTTCACATCAGGCGAGGGCTTGAAAAGCCTGAATTTAAGCGCATGACATTGCATGTGTGAGTCTGACCTCATAACATGACATAGCATTGTGGCATTCATAATTGAATTGTATATTTCTGAATGGATGTTTATTGATTGTTGAATTGCATGTGAACATTTCATATGTTGGGTTTGGTGGTAGCCCTCTTTAGTAGATACCTTATTGAACGTGGCTCACCCTTTATGGGCATAATATTTCATGTGTGGGACAAGCGTTGGTGGACGACTCTCACATTGGTCTGTGTTGAGAAGAAGTCAAAATGTGGCTTTACGTTGCTTTTTTGTAAATCAATCATGCAATTAGTTTTGGACTTGTGACGTTGTGTAAAGGATTGTATAATGAACTCATATGAACTAATTTTTGTGTAAAATTTGATGTTATATAAATTTGGATGAATGTTGTATGAGATTGAGTGAGTTGAAATTGAAAAAAAGACTAAATTAGGGGAAAACTAGGCCTGCTACTGGTAGCACATTGATTAGCTACCAGTAATAAGATTTCGATGGGTTCAGCTACTGGTAGCAAGTCTTGAGCTTCTGGTAGCTCAATGGCAATAGGCAGCTATAGGTAGCTCCTTTCACTGCGAGTTACCGGTAGCTCTTCCAAAATTTTCAAAAAGTTAAAATAATTTTGCCAAGCCTTCGGGCCTTAAGCCATTTTGTTCAAAGGATGAAATGAAGTAATATTGATGGCAAATTGATGGATATGGGACCTTGGAACGGTCAAGAGATTAATATGTATACAGGTTATGCGTTGGGAGTGTGTCGGTACAAGGGAGACTTTGCCCAAAGTCTATGTTGGTTACGATCTCGGTGAAGGGGACGCGGTGATGTGGTATTGGATCATACGACATATAGTGTACTTCAATGGGTTGAGAGAGAACCTCAGATTTAGGGGCGTTATATCTTGATATCAGAGCCTAGGTTCTCGATTTATCTAGAGCTTGTGGGGGCATGGGTCTAGGTCATTGCATCCATGATACATTACATGTTATGTGCTCTTAATACTACATGTTATGTATTATGTGAATAATATGCATGATTAAATGTATATGGAAATGAGACACTAAGTTTAGAAGAAATATCTTTGGGTTTTGAAAAAACAAAGAACAGAAAGGTTCAAGGTTAAGGTGTCTACTAATGGGTGACACACACCCTACTAGTGAGACAAGGAGAGGAAATCTCAATGTTTTGACTCTGATCCCTAACTTCAGGGTACTAAGTTAGTTGTCTATTGCTATCTTTCGTGTGTGTATAGATGGCAACTAGAGGGAAGGGATACGGACATCAGGGTGGTGGGAACAACGAACAACTACCACCGACTTTTGATCAACAAGCCTTCATAGAGGCTATGGATACTATAGCTGCAAGCCTAGCGCAGGCAAGTGCCAATATGAGCCAAGGGGCTCAAGCCATCTACAGAAGCTTAAGTCCCATAGGGCCACCAACTTTCAAAAAAAGAAGCAGAAGACTTGAGTGGTCGCAAGTGCAGGGCCGAAGCTATCAAGGCCAAGCCTAGAGTCAGTTTTTCAAAGGAGACCAAAAGACACGTTATTTGTGTAAATAGCCAGACCACTTAAAATAGGATTTTCCCTAGAAATTCAAAGGGACATTCCAAGGAGGCGGTCTTCGACGTTGCACCATTGAATGGGCCGACAGATCAGTCAGTAACCTAGGGTACATTTCTTACTTCCTCATTTATGGGCACATGTGTTATTTGATTCGGGTCTGTCACATGCCAACATTTTCACGTCTTTTTGTGCATGATAGAGATTTAGAAATCGCAACACTAGAAGAGTCCTTATAGGTAAACTCAACCCTAGGAGCTAGAGTTTGCATTGATTAGATATGTCGAGGATGTGAGCTAGAGATCTAGGATATTTCACTCATCGTTGACCTCAGGCTCATGGACATGTCAGAGTTTGATGTCATCCTCAGGATAAATTGGTTGATGGCACACTGAGTTGTCATCGATTGTGATAAGAAGAGGGCCACTACCTATACACCGGAGGGTGTTTGTTAGCACAAAATATTTAGGGGGAGAAGTTGATTAGCACAAAATATTGCACATTATGTATGCATTTGTACCGCTTTTATACTTGCGTTTGTGGTTAAAATGAGAGGAAATGAAATTAATCAAGCAATTAAAGAGTTCTTGTGTGATTGCTGGTAAAGAGTTGGAAATGACTTGAGTTAAGCCCCCATCATAGTGCTCAAAGTCAATGGAGATGAAGGGGAGGCTTAATGGGTGGCTTGAAAGGTGAAAAGATCAAGAAAGGGGCAAATCAAGTAGAAACCTACCGGTAGATTTGCCCATAAAACTACCAATAGGTTTTGCACACTGGAGGTTTTGCTTACTGAAGCTTTTGGGAGGTTTTGCTTACTGAAGCAAAGCCTACTGGTAGGTTTGGCCATCGACCTACCTGTAGGTTTTGTTGAAAAATGTCAGATTTTGCAACTAAAGCTCCACTTGCTTGGTTGTGGGGCCATTGTAATCTCCATTATTTCAAGTGCATTCAAGTTTAATCTCATGTTCTTGCACTTCATTAATCTCAACTGGATTTTATCTTTAAGCTTTGTTTTTGGTTATGAAATGTATTCTTTGTAGTTTACTTTCTCGTAGCATCAATACACCTTCCAAGCTTCATTTCATCTCTATTGCATTTCTGTTGCATCTACATGTCTCTTTACATTATGAATGTTTTTACTTTAACCATGAATAGCTAAGCTTTTTTGGCTATCCAAGGGTATGCTAAATCAACTCTCCCCCATTCATCCTCGTAGTGCAATGTGCTTGGTTTGACTAAGTTGAGTGTAGACGTGATTTTGAGCTCTTGATACACCGTAGACTTGTAACGGGGTATGCCTGAGCCTACATTCCATATTAGTCCCGCACTTCCTAAGAATCAATCAAGAACCTAGGCACCATTGGTTGAATGAATTGAGTTGATCTGGCATTCCCATTGGAATGACATCTTCGAATTTGCCAACCTTATTTTTACTATATTTTACCAAAAATCTTCACTCACCAAAACACAAACTCAAAAGATTTTAGACTTTTCCATTTTTACAAAATCACCTTCACCAAAATTCAGACTTCTTTCCTTGAGGGATGACATTGGAATACTTATTTCCAAGTAAAACATGACACTTGGAAAGTCTTTCTACGCTTGGGGAGCACTTTTGCACACACACACACATTTTCATCCAACACACACATTTTCCCCATTTCTTGCATCAAACCCGAGAGGGAGTGACACTCACCTATCTGTATAAGCCACATACACATAACCGGGATGATGGTTGGAGATTAGAGAACTCGAGTCAATCATTTTTGGCACCATTGCTGAGGAAGGCAAAGCATTGAATTAAGAAGGTGATTTCTGGACAACGAAGGTAAGTCTCATGATTTTCATCATGGGCCAGGGTACGTTGCTCCTTGTTTATATTTTGTTTGCTTTTCTTTTCAATTGTAGATGTTGTTTTTTGTATGTGGGGATAGGATGACCAAAATAGTAGGTTAAACGACCCTTAGAAACCAAAATGAATCTTGGTCAAAACCCACCCGAGGATGCCGGTGACAACTTTGGGGATGTTGGTGCCAATGCTAATGTCCCAAGGGGCGGGGGAGTGCAAGACCCTAGAATGCCAAAGCCTTGAATGCAATTCCCCCTCCTAGGAATGNATATTTCACTCATCGTTGACCTCAGGCTCATGGACATGTCAGAGTTTGATGTCATCCTCAGGATAAATTGGTTGATGGCACACTGAGTTGTCATCGATNGTATTTCACTCATCGTTGATCTCAGGCTCATGGACATGTCGGAGTTTGATGTCATCCTCAGGATAAATTGGTTGATGGCACACTGAGTTGTCATCGATTGTGATAAGAAGAGGGCCACTACCTATACACCGGAGGGTGTTTGTTAGCACAAAATATTTAGGGGGAGAAGTTGATTAGCACAAAATATTGCACATTATGTATGCATTTGTACCGCTTTTATACTTGCGTTTGTGGTTAAAATGAGAGGAAATGAAATTAATCAAGCAATTAAAGAGTTCTTGTGTGATTGCTGGTAAAGAGTTGGAAATGACTTGAGTTAAGCCCCCATCATAGTGCTCAAAGTCAATGGAGATGAAGGGGAGGCTTAATGGGTGGCTTGAAAGGTGAAAAGATCAAGAAAGGGGCAAATCAAGTAGAAACCTACCGGTAGATTTGCCCATAAAACTACCAATAGGTTTTGCACACTGGAGGTTTTGCTTACTGAAGCTTTTGGGAGGTTTTGCTTACTGAAGCAAAGCCTACTGGTAGGTTTGGCCATCGACCTACCTGTAGGTTTTGTTGAAAAATGTCAGATTTTGCAACTAAAGCTCCACTTGCTTGGTTGTGGGGCCATTGTAATCTCCATTATTTCAAGTGCATTCAAGTTTAATCTCATGTTCTTGCACTTCATTAATCTCAACTGGATTTTATCTTTAAGCTTTGTTTTTGGTTATGAAATGTATTCTTTGTAGTTTACTTTCTCGTAGCATCAATACACCTTCCAAGCTTCATTTCATCTCTATTGCATTTCTGTTGCATCTACATGTCTCTTTACATTATGAATGTTTTTACTTTAACCATGAATAGCTAAGCTTTTTTGGCTATCCAAGGGTATGCTAAATCAACTCTCCCCCATTCATCCTCGTAGTGCAATGTGCTTGGTTTGACTAAGTTGAGTGTAGACGTGATTTTGAGCTCTTGATACACCGTAGACTTGTAACGGGGTATGCCTGAGCCTACATTCCATATTAGTCCCGCACTTCCTAAGAATCAATCAAGAACCTAGGCACCATTGGTTGAATGAATTGAGTTGATCTGGCATTCCCATTGGAATGACATCTTCGAATTTGCCAACCTTATTTTTACTATATTTTACCAAAAATCTTCACTCACCAAAACACAAACTCAAAAGATTTTAGACTTTTCCATTTTTACAAAATCACCTTCACCAAAATTCAGACTTCTTTCCTTGAGGGATGACATTGGAATACTTATTTCCAAGTAAAACATGACACTTGGAAAGTCTTTCTACGCTTGGGGAGCACTTTTGCACACACACACACATTTTCATCCAACACACACATTTTCCCCATTTCTTGCATCAAACCCGAGAGGGAGTGACACTCACCTATCTGTATAAGCCACATACACATAACCGGGATGATGGTTGGAGATTAGAGAACTCGAGTCAATCATTTTTGGCACCATTGCTGAGGAAGGCAAAACATTGAATTAAGAAGGTGATTTCTGGACAACGAAGGTAAGTCTCATGATTTTCATCATGGGCCAGGGTACATTGCTCCTTGTTTATATTTTGTTTGCTTTTCTTTTCAATTGTAGATGTTGTTTTTGTATGTGGGGACAGGATGACCAAAATAGTAGGTTAAACGACCCTTAGAAACCAAAATGAATCTTGGCCAAAACCCACCCGAGGATGCCGGTGACAACTTTGGGGATGTTGGTGCCAATGCTAATGTCCCAAGGGGCGGGGGAGTGCAAGACCCTAGAATGCCAAAGCCTTGAATGCAATTCCCCCTCCTAGGAATGAAGGGAACAATATCCCAATTGATCCTCCGGCGAGGTCAATAACAATTACCTTCAATCCACTTGAAGCACCACAGCCTTCAGCATTCTTCTACTGGTCCAAGCTCATGCCTTCCTAGTTAAGCCGGGAATGTTACAACTACTTCCTCAATTCCACTTAATTGAAAGAGAAAATCTTTATTTGGATATTAAGGAATTTGAGGAAATAGTTGCAACCTTCCTCATTAATCATATCATGGAAGACATAACTCGCTTGAAATTGTTCCCCTTTTTCCTTAAAGACAAAGCCAAAATGGGGTTGAATTCCTTGAAGCCTCAATCAATAAGCTCTTGGACACAAATTTTTTCTGAGTTTTTTAACAAATTTTTTTCGGTGCCCAAAACTACTGCCTTTAAAAAGCAAATCCAAAATTTTTCTAAAAAACTCAATGAGCAATTTTACCTATGTTGGGATCGATACAAGGAATTGCTACAATCCATTCCACACCATGACTTTGAACCATGGCAATTTGTGAGTTTCTTCTACGAAGGGATTACACCGGGCCATAGACAATTCATTGACATGATGTGCAATGTGGAGTTTTTAAACTAAGATCCCGATGAGGCCCTAGAGTACTTCAATACATTGGCACAAAATGCACAATCTTGGGATATAACAGATCCCGCCGATGTACCAAGGTCTTCTCCAAATAGTAATCAACCAAGTAGGGGAGGCATGTATGATTTAAGGGACCGGGAAGATTGGCTTTCCAAAATCACCAAATTGTCTCAGAAAGTGGAGGGTCTAGAGGTCAATAGGAGACATGAGGTGTCCAACATTTCCAAGATCGAGGAGTTTTGCTCTATTTGTGAGAGTGTTGAGCATTCCATNGATAAGCAAGCCAAAGGTTACACCCTTCAGAAGCCAAATTAGACAAATGGGTTGAAGTTAATAGCCCTGAACTTACAAACTTTGAAGTAAAGGAGGTCTTTGGAATTGAACTCATATGGATACTTGTGTACTCTTTTATAGAGTGATTGTGTTGGGTGCTCTTGTTTTTCACTCAATCGTTATACATAGTGCTAGACTGGCGTATTATGACTAATTCCTATTTAAGAAAGACATTCAACCCTTTAATTGGCTGATCACATGCCTAAATAGAAAAAGGAAAGTACNCTCGGAGTGTCCTAACATTCCGGCACTTATAGAGGTTTACCATGAGCAAGTCAATGCCTTCAATTATAGTAGGCAATCATTCTCTCCACACTCTAACACATAAAATCTAGGCTGGAGTAATCACCCGAACTTTAGTTGGAAGAATGAAACTCCCATTCCTCTCGGGTCTAGTTCATATTCACCTCCCATGCCTCCCAATCAAAACCAATACCATGGTCAATGTCCTTCATCTAGCTCTCAATAACCCTGGCCCAATTTACAAGGGTATTCTCAAAACTCCCGCCTCCACAACATTTTGGTCAACAAGGACCATCCACCCCACCCACCNCCATGCCTCCCAATCAAAACCAATACCATGGTCAATGTCCTTCATCTAGCTCTCAATAACCCTGGCCCAATTTACAAGGATATTCTCAAAACTCCCGCCTCCACAACATTTTGGTCAACAAGGACCATCCACCCCACCCACCTACCAACATCCCTATAAAATAAATTTGGGGGATGTCGAGCACCAATTAATCCAAATCCAAACCACCATCAACAATCAAACTGCCGCCGCTTTCAATGATATTCGGAGCCAAATCATAAAATTGACCAATGCCATAGGGTCATCCCAACAAGAGAAAGGGAAATTTCCCGCTCAACCTCAAGAAAACCCTATGGGCCAGCACGTGATTCAGTCATTTGAGCCCACGAAAGAGAGTTGTGAGCAACTCAAGCTGGTCACCACCCTAAGTAGTGGCAAACAAATAGACAAGACCATTTTGCCAAAAGTCCCACCCAAAGCCACATTAGAAAAAGAAAGAAAGATTAAGGGCAATTCAGAGGGGGTGAGACAAGTGACAAAGAAAAAATTGTTGATTTGAATGTGCATGCATGTCCCATTCCGGCCCCTTTTCGCTAATATTTGATGCCACCCATGAAGGTGGCTAATTATTCTGACATTATTGAGATGTTTAAACAGGTGAAGATCAACATCTTACTCCTTGATGCTATCAANTCATTCCGGCCCCTTTTCGCCAATATTTGATGCCACCCATGAAGGTGGCTAATTATTCTGACATTATTGAGATGTTTAAACAGGTGAAGAGCAACATCTCACTCCTTGATGCTATCAAGCAAATCCCTTCATGTGCCAAGATCTTGAAAGATTTGCGTACCGTGAAGAGGAAGTTGAATGTGCACAAGAAGACATTCCTCCCCGAACAAGTGAGCTCAATCTTGAAGTCCAACACCCAACCAAAGTTCAAAAACCCCAGTTGCTTAACCATTGCTATCACACTAGGAAATTGCCGGGTGGAGCAAGCATTTCTTGACTTGGGGGCGAGTGTCAACCTCCTACCCTATTTAGTGTATCAACAAATCTAACTTGAAGAGTTGAAGCCAACTCCAATCACTCTTCAATTGGCGGATCAAGGCATTAGAAAACCGAGGGGAGTAGTTGAGGATGTCTTAGTTCAAGTTAATAATTTCTATTTCCCTTTCTATTTTATTGTACTTGATACTCATCCGGTTGTTAACCCTAGCTCACAAATTCCTGTCATACTAGGTAGGCCATTCCTTGCTACTNAGGCGTTAGAAAACCGAGGGAAGTAGTTGAGGATGTCTTAGTTCAAGTTAATAATTTCTATTTCCCTTTCTATTTTATNATCTAACTTGAAGAGTTGAAGCCAACTCCAATCACTCTTCAATTGGCGGATCAAGGCATTAGAAAACCGAGGGGAGTAGTTGAGGATGTCTTAGTTCAAGTTAATAATTTCTATTTCCCTTTCTATTTTATTGTACTTGATACTCATCCGGTTGTTAACCCTAGCTCACAAATTCCTGTCATACTAGGTAGGCCATTCCTTGCTACTTCTAATTCTGTGATTAATTGTAGGAATGGACTTATGAAGCTTGCATTTGGGAATATGACAATGGACCTTAATGTGTTCNAAAATCCAAGGCTGAAGCAATTTCCAACCTCCCCATGCCAAAAGTAATCAAAGACATCAGGTCGTTTCTTGGCCATGCCGGTTTTTACCGTCGTTTTATATAAAAGATTTTAGCGAATTGGCACTACCTTGATCAATTTGCTTTGCAAATATGCCCCATTTGTGTGCTTAGATGGTTACAAGGCATCATTTAAAAAAACTCAAAAGCANAGGGGATGACGAAGAAGTACATGAGATCAACCGGATTGACACTTTGTTGGAGGATCACTTGGAGCTATTGAGCACTTTGAAGTTGAGGGAGGAGGAGATTGTTGATCAAGAGGAGCCAGAACGTTAACAAGGGGAAGAAAAATGGACCCCAACATTTGAGAGACTTCTAGAGCAAGAGAAAAAGATCTTTCCATCAATTGTACAAACTCTGATCTTGGAGGTGAAGACGTACCATCCAACCTCAAATATGCATTTTTAGGGGAGCACAAGACCTTCCTGGTAGTAATAAGCTCAACTTTGGAGGCAAGACAAGAGGAGGAGTTGTTGTGTGTATTTAGGAGGCACAGAAGACCCATCGGATGGACCATAGCCGACATAAAATAGGGGATAAGTCCCCTCATTTGCACTCATAGGATTTACTTGGAGGAAGATGCAAAACCATCTCGACAACCACAACGGGGACTCAACCCCATTATGAAAGTTGTGGTGAGGGATGAGGCACTTAACCTACTTGACGTGGGCATCATATTTTTGATTTCTGATAGTAAGTGGGTTAGCCCCACGCAAATAGTACCCAAGAAATTGGGAGTCACGGTAGTTGCAAATTAGGAGAACTAGTTAATTCCAACAAGGAAAGACCACTTCACCTTGCCTTTCCTCGATCAAGTGTTGGAAAGGGTAGTCAAGCATCTATTTTACTGTTTCTTGGATGGCTACTCTGATTACAATCAGATAGAGATTGCATTGGAGGATCAAGAAAAGACCACCTTCACTTGCCCCTTTGATGCATTTGCCTATTGTTGCATGCCATTTGGGTTGTGCAATGCCCCTGGGACCTTTCAACGATGCATGATGGGGATCTTCAGTGACAAGGTAAAGAAGATTGTGGAAGTTTTTATGGATGATTTCTCAGTGTTTGGGGATTCTTTCAATGGTGTTTGGAGAACTTGGAGAGAGTACTTGGGAGATGTGAGGAGAAAAATTTGTTTCTCAACTAGGAGAAGTGCCACTTTATGGCGACACAAAGGATAGTGCTCGGGCATATCATTTCAGCAAAGGGGATTGAAGTCGAAAAATCCAAGGCTGAAGCAATTTCCAACCTCCCCATGCCAAAAGTAATCAAAGACATCAGGTCGTTTCTTGGCCATGCCGGTTTTTACCGTCGTTTTATATAAAAGATTTTAGCGAATTGGCACTACCTTGATCAATTTGCTTTGCAAATATGCCCCATTTGTGTGCTTAGATGGTTACAAGGCATCATTTAAAAAAACTCAAAAGCATGCTCACTTTACCTCCAATCATGCGACCACCCAATTGGGACTTACAATTTGAGCTCATGTGCGACACGAGTGATTACACGGTCGACTTTGTGCTTGGTCAGCGGGAAGACAAGAGGCCATATGTAATATACTACGCTAGTAAAACTCTTAATGAAGCACAAATAAATTAAACTACCACTGAAAAAGAGTTGCTAGCTATAGTATTTGCAATGGATAAATTTCGGTCTTACATCATTGGTTCACCTATTGTACTCTACACTAATCACTTTGCTTTGAAGTATCTTTTGTCTAAGTAGGATGCAAAACCGAGACTCATTAGGTGGAATCTCCATCTACAAGAATTTAACTTGACAATCAAAGATAAAAAGGGAGTTGAGAATGTGATGGCAGACGATTTGTCTCGACTTGTAGTTTAAGATGCTGAAGAGCATATTCCTATCCCCGACTCTTTTCTTGATGACCATTTACTTTCTATTCATTCTGTTTTTCCTTGGTATGTTGACATTTGTAATTATCTTGCTACAGGACAATTTCCACCTCATTGGAGCTCGGAGGACAAGAGGAGATTTATGGCGGNAGTCACGGTAGTTGCAAATTAGGAGAACTAGTTAATTCCAACAAGGAAAGACCACTTCACCTTGCCTTTCCTCGATCAAGTGTTGGAAAGGGTAGTCAAGCATCTATTTTACTGTTTCTTGGATGGCTACTCTGATTACAATCAGATAGAGATTGCATTGGAGGATCAAGAAAAGACCACCTTCACTTGCCCCTTTGATGCATTTGCCTATTGTTGCATGCCATTTGGGTTGTGCAATGCCCCTGGGACCTTTCAACGATGCATGATGGGGATCTTCAGTGACAAGGTAAAGAAGATTGTGGAAGTTTTTATGGATGATTTCTTAGTGTTTGGGGATTCTTTCAATGGTGTTTGGAGAACTTGGAGAGAGTACTTGGGAGATGTGAGGAGAAAAATTTGTTTCTCAACTAGGAGAAGTGCCACTTTATGGCGACACAAAGGATAGTGCTCGGGCATATCATTTCAGCAAAGGGGATTGAAGTCGACAAATCCAAGGTTGAAGCAATTTCCAACCTCCCCATGCCAAAAGTAATCAAAGACATCAGGTCGTTTCTTGGCCATGCCGGTTTTTACCGTCGTTTTATATAAAAGATTTTAGCGAATTGGCACTACCTTGATCAATTTGCTTTGCAAATATGCCCCATTTGTGTGCTTAGATGGTTACAAGGCATCATTTAAAAAAACTCAAAAGCATGCTCACTTTACCTCCAATCATGCGACCACCCAATTGGGACTTACAATTTGAGCTCATGTGCGACACGAGTGATTACACGGTCGACTTTGTGCTTGGTCAGCGGGAAGACAAGAGGCCATATGTAATATACTACGCTAGTAAAACTCTTAATGAAGCACAAATAAATTAAACTACCACTGAAAAAGAGTTGCTAGCTATAGTATTTGCAATGGATAAATTTCGGTCTTACATCATTGGTTCACCTATTGTACTCTACACTAATCACTTTGCTTTGAAGTATCTTTTGTCTAAGTAGGATGCAAAACCGAGACTCATTAGGTGGAATCTCCATCTACAAGAATTTAACTTGACAATCAAAGATAAAAAGGGAGTTGAGAATGTGATGGCAGACGATTTGTCTCGACTTGTAGTTTAAGATGCTGAAGAGCATATTCCTATCCCCGACTCTTTTCTTGATGACCATTTACTTTCTATTCATTCTGTTTTTCCTTGGTATGTTGACATTTGTAATTATCTTGCTACAGGACAATTTCCACCTCATTGGAGCTCGGAGGACAAGAGGAGATTTATGGCGGATGTGAAGTACTTTTACTTTGACAACTCGTAGTTGTTCAAATACTACTCTGACCATGTCATGAAGAGGTGCGAACCTGAGAATGAACAATGGGACGTCCTTGCATTCTGTCATTCTGGAGCATGCGGTGGACACTTCTCTTCCAAAAAGACTTTGGCAAAGGTTTTACAATCCAGTTTTTATTGGCCATCTTTAATCAAAGATTGTGTTTCTTTTTGTAAAGAATGTGATTGGTGCCAATGTTTGGGTAGTGTGACCTATAGGAACATGATGCCTCTCTCCCCTATACTTGTTATTGAGATATTCAATTGTTGGGGAATCGACTTTATGGGTCCCTTCCCCATGTCCTTTGGCTACCTCAATATTTTATTGGCAGTGGACTACGTGTCCAAGTGGGTAAAGGCCATCCTAACCAAGACCAATGACCAGCAGGGTCGTGCTCATGTTCCTAAAAGAAAATATTTTTTCAAGGTTTGAGATGCCTCGTGCAATGATAAGTGACGGTGCTTCTCATTTTTATAATAGGCCATTTGCATCCTTAATGCATAAGTATGGCGTTACACACATGGTGTCCACCGATTATCACCCACAAACCAATGGCCAAGCTGAGTTGGACAATAGGGAAATCAAGAACATCTAAGAGAAAAGGTGAACCCTAATAGGAAGGATTGGCACTTAGGTTGACTGATGCTTTGTGGACTTACTGCACTGCGTACATAACCATTCTAGGTATGTCACCCCTATAGGCTAGTCTATGACAATGCTTGACATTTGCCAGCTGAAATGGAGCACAAGGCTTATTGGAGACCATCAAGACCTTAAACTTCAACTTGAGAATAGTTAGAGAGAATAGGAAGTTAGAATTNAGGCTAGTCTATGGCAATGCTTGACATTTGCCAGCTGAAATGGAGCACAAGGCTTATTGGAGACCATCAAGACCTTAAACTTCAACTTGAGAATAGTTAGAGAGAATAGGAAGTTAGAATTGAATGAGTTGAAGGAGATCCGTAGAGATGCATACGAGGGCTCAAGAATTTTCAAAAAAAGGGCTATGATTTTTCATGATAAATCCATTTTAAGGAAAATATTCTCGACTCTCCATCTTCTAATGAAAAACACTGATCCCGTTGGGATAACTCCTATCTTGTCAAGGTGGCCTACCCTAGTGGAGCCATGGAAGTCACAAACTCCAAGGATGGCAAAACATTCAAGGTCAATGACCAAAGACTTAAGCCATTTTTCGAGGGTTTTGAAGGTCAAAAGGTGGAGGAAGAGAGCTGGTGGATCCGGTTTACCTAGACCTTTTGGAGGAATAATTGTTCATATAGATTTACAGTTATTTTCTTTTATCATTTACTTTCCAAGTTATTTTGTTTACTCACTTTATCTTTGCGTATAGTGTTTTCTTTCTTAGTGCCAATATTGGTGTTTTTGTCCAGCTCAAGTGCAAGGTGTTCTCTAACCCTACTCATCTTTTAAAAGTCCATCATTGCATATCATATCTTCTTTGTTGCATTGAGGACAATGCATGAATCAAGTTGGGGGGTGAGGTGCAGCATTTGTATAATACACCAATATTTGTGAAAAATTTTTGTTGATAATACCAATTTTTGTGGTGAAATTCACCTTTCACATGTTCTATAGATTTTCGTTTACCATAATTGAGAAATATGTGAAAATTTTGAATTTTTTGTGTGAAAAATATCCAAATGTTGTGGGTTTATGGATAGTTTTGATCTTTGCTTTGAATTGTGAATACATGAGCACATTATAGAAGTTTATCCTATCCTAAGAGTATCATATACTTGTTTGCTTTTGAACTTAACCACAAGTGCACCATGAACATGTAATTTTGGAAATTTAGGAATTGGATTCACATTTTAGTGCTTGACATGAATAATGGAGATGAGTAAGTACCCATGAGAGCTTTAGTGTCAATCCATGTTGGAGGGAACTTACGTTTACTCAAAAGAACAATTTTTTAAATTCAAATTTGTTCAATAATCTGATCATGCTTGTTTTAGTTAGAGTGCATTTGACTAGTTGATTGACTTTGTCTTAAAATGCAAAATGTTCCCCTATGCTTATTTAGAAATGATCTTAGGCCATTTTTGACTTACTTTGAGCTTGAACCTTTTTCTTGTGAAAAGTTTATCCCTAGTGTCGTGATTGAGCCTTGTTAAAAATCCGTTTCCATGCCACACAAATGACCAAGCCAGCGCAAAAATGATAAAAATTTACCACACCTTGGTTGTTCCAAGAACTGACTCTGATTGATTATAAAAGAGAAGCAATGGTAGAGCGGGAATCTATAAAAAGGGATGAATGAAGTTGATTTCCAAATATTGAATGAAAAAGAATGAAAAATGCAAGAAAAAGGAGAGAAAAAGGGTGAAAGAACATAGAATGAGAAAAGAAAAAGGAAAATGTTAAGGAAAAGAATAAAAGAGTGAAGTGATGATGCTAGACTTAAAATCCCATGAAAAGGGAGAATTTCTATGAAATAAAGGTCATTCACGCGGAACAACCCTCTTTGTTATCCTCTATTCTTCGTTTCACTCACCTCAATATAACCCTTAGGCCTCATTACAATCCTTGAAAGTCCTAAATGATCTGGGGAAAGTATGGGGAAAGCATACCTTTAAAGAAAAAGAGAAGTTGATTTATCTATCTAGTGTCCTAGCATTCCTTTCATGAGATTATGCCAAGGTTGTTTTATTTTTATGCATGTACTTCATTTTTGGATTATATGTGAGCATACATTATTTTATGCAGAAGATTCTATCTCACATATACACATGCAGAGCATGCCAGGATAACCATAGTATGAGGCATTGTTGAGAGAGACTCTTGGTAAGTTTCTCATTGAAGCTAAACTTGGATAGCCAAGTGAATGTGAATTCTATTGGCTAAATGCTTAAGTTACATGTCCATTTCACACACACAAGAGTTTGAAAATGAATGTGTAGGTGCATACTCTAGACTAGTATTTACAGCCATGGTGATGCTCATGTGTGCTTAGTTCAGGTATTTGAACAATGTGTTATGTAGCCCTATGCTTAAAGGATGGTAGAATATCGCTCAAATTTTCGATATTGGATAAAATTAGGAACACCTTTGTCATTTGAATTCATGCTTTACATATTGGGTATTCATGTTGGTAGTTAAATTTAGAAATCCATGTCTTGTGTTTTGAAAGCATCAAAATTTTAAATCATGTTGCAATTTCAAAAATGACTTGGGGCATGATCCTTCACATCGTGGTTCACAAGTGTAACTCATGTTTTTGGTAGGGTAAAGGTCATAAGTAGGGTGTTAGAATATGTAGGTGTTGAATTAAAGAGTAGTGGAACTGGAACTGGAAAGCCCAGGCATTGTGTAAAAAGGTAAAACCTACCAGTAGTTTTTGTTCAAAACCTATCGGTAGGTATTATTTCAGTGAAAAAAAACTTTTGGTAGGTTTTGATCGACCTACCGGTAGGTTTTGGCCAGTAAGCAAAAAATAAGGGTTTTAAGTTCATTTTTTTGGGGCAACTGTTCGTTTCCTTCAAAACATTCGAACTCCCAAGCACTTCTCTTTCCCCCAATTATTCTCAAGGCTTCAAAGAACACTCACATAAACCTAAATCTCCCATATTTCACTACTAGGGTTGATTATTGCTTATTTTTACTGAAATTTGTTAGATTTTCTCACAAAACTCTAGGTTACCCATTTTTCTCCCAAATTCAAATTTCATTTAAACCCTTGGAATCATCTGCAATGGCTCACCTAGGGAATGTTTCTATTGATTCTTTTGAGCCCATTGATAGGCTTTTGATGTGGGTTTTGTTGTTTCTTGCATTTGGGGCATTGTTGATCTTCATCGCCCACACAAAACGAATGGGTCATTGTCCTACACCAACCACGGGCACTACTTCCTGCAAGAGGAGTGAGGAGGGCTCTAGCGGAGATAGGGGAGAGAGGAGAAAGAAGGCAAGGAATGATGCTAACAACCAAAGTATCAATGAGAAAAATGTCACCTATGAGCGTTTCGTGGACGTGCTCACTCTCTGCCCGACTCACAAAGTGGTGAGAGTGATTGATGGTGATGTGAAACCCGCCAAGCATAACGAGATCCAACAACGAAAAGGTACCTAAGATCGTTCCATGATCAGAAATGAATGATAGACCGCGACCCGTTGTTTACGACAAACAAGAACATTGGTATATATGACCTCAACCAACTGTTTGTTGTGAAACAAGAACCTCGGTATGAGGAATACGCTGCAAAAGCTGGTGGAAACCCTTTTGATAAGTCACTGGTGAATGCCACGAAAAATCCCGATAAGTTCGTTTAGTTTTTCAAAGAACCATAGAGAAAACACTCTCAAATTTTACTGAAGAATGATCTGCCCTTTTTCATTGATTAAACGCTGATTTATAGGGCTGACCATTACAAAGAAAATTCCTAATTTGCTAAGGAAATAAATACTAATCTACTAAGGAAACAAATCCTAATCTACTAAGGAAACAAATCCTAATAGGAGTTTATATTTTGACAATCCAAACCCAAATAGGAATAACTAAAGACTAAAACTCTTACTTGCCTAAAATAGAAAAAGGAAGTAAATGGCATGCAAGCCTTACAATCAGACTCAAAATAAAAAGTATTCTTAAACATGTCAATTTAAGTTTAGTCTTGGCCTAATTCTTCTAGAACTTGAATCATATTGATGAATCTTTGTTGCTCACGNTCTATAAAAAGGGATGAATGAAGTTGATTTCCAAATATTGAATGAAAAAGAATGAAAAATGCAAGAAAAAGGAGAGAAAAAGGGTGAAAGAACATAGAATGAGAAAAGAAAAAGGAAAATGTTAAGGAAAAGAATAAAAGAGTGAAGTGATGATGCTAGACTTAAAATCCCATGAAAAGGGAGAATTTCTATNTGTGGATCATGCTCAATGGGCCTCCACGAACTTGCTTGGCCTTTTGAGAAATATATTACTTCGCTCAACCTGCAATTGGGTTTACATAATTAAAGTTGNGCATTTTGAGAAATATATTACTTCGCTCAACCTGCAATTGGGTTTACATAATTAAAGTTGNGCCTAGGGAATGTTTCTATTGATTCTTTTGAGCCCATTGATAGGCTTTTGATGTGCGTTTTGTTGTTTCTTGCATTTGGGGCATTGTTGATCTTCATCGCCCACACAAAACGAATGGGTCATTGTCCTACACCAACCACGGGCACTACTTCCTGCAAGAGGAGTGAGGAGGGCTCTAGCGGAGATAGGGGAGAGAGGAGAAAGAAGGCAAGGAATGATGCTAACAACCAAAGTATCAATGAGAAAAATGTCACCTATGAGCGTTTCGTGGACGTGCTCACTCTCTGCCCGACTCACAAAGTGGTGAGAGTGATTGATGGTGATGTGAAACCCGCCAAGCATAACGAGATCCAACAACGAAAAGGAACCTAAGATCGTTCCATGATCAGAAATGAATGATAGACCGCGACCCGTTGTTTACGACAAACAAGAACATTGGTATATATGACCTCAACCAACTGTTTGTTGTGAAACAAGAACCTCGGTATGAGGAATACGCTGCAAAAGCTGGTGGAAACCCTTTTGATAAGTCACTGGTGAATGCCACGAAAAATCCCGATAAGTTCGTTTAGTTTTTCAAAGAACCATAGAGAAAACACTCTCAAATTTTACTGAAGAATGATCTGCCCTTTTTCATTGATTAAACGCTGATTTATAGGGCTGACCATTACAAAGAAAATTCCTAATTTGCTAAGGAAATAAATACTAATCTACTAAGGAAACAAATCCTAATCTACTAAGGAAACAAATCCTAATAGGAGTTTATATTTTGACAATCCAAACCCAAATAGGAATAACTAAAGACTAAAACTCTTACTTGCCTAAAATAGAAAAGGAAAGTAAATGGCATGCAAGCCTTACAATCAGACTCAAAATAAAAAGTATTCTTAAACATGTCAATTTAAGTTTAGTCTTGGCCTAATTCTTCTAGAACTTGAATCATATTGATGAATCTTTGTTGCTCACGTGGATCATGCTCAATGGGCCTCCACGAACTTGCTTGGCATTTTGAGAAATATATTACTTCGCTCAACCTGCAATTGGGTTTACATAATTAAAGTTGAAGCAAGTTTTTGATGCCATTGTCGGGGAGTTAAAAGAGAAGGATCCATCACATCTTTTGAAGTTTTCGGTATGTACAATTCGTTAAAATTTGGTAACTTCATTCTAATTTTTATTTATTTATTTTATTGAAATTTAGTTTCTTCTTGTTATTAATTTAGATTTCTATTTTAATTATTTAGTTCGTTTATTTGTTTTATGATTTTTTGGCATCGTGATTTGAGTGTTCGTTTTATAAGCGAAGATTTAAATACTTTGTTTGGAAAATTATTTGATTCATCTAATTCAAGTCATGGCTGCTAATCTTAATAGTAATAGGCAAAATAATCTTCCTGAACATGAGGGCCAGTTACGAGAGCACGAGCAAGGAAGTTTAAAGAGGTACTCAATGGACTGATTCAAGAGGCATGGAATCAAGCAAGTTCGTGGAAGCCCATTGACTATGATCCACTTGGGCAACAAAGATTCATCAACATGATTCAAGTTCTAGAAGAATCCAGCTAGGGGCTAAGGCTAAGCTTAAATTGGCCTATTGTTGTTAATGCCACCAATTTGTTTAAAAGGATTTTTATTATAAGTGGGCTTGAGGATGCTTAGCCCACATGTTTTATTTCTTATGAAGTAGGGGTTTTCAAAGTTACTGTAGCACCGCACTGTTCATGCTACAGTAATGTGCACCATTCACTATTTTTAGGGTCTAATTGTAAGGCTTGTATGCCAAGTACTTTCCTTTTTTTTATTTAGGCATGTGATCAGCCAATTAAAGGGCTGAAAGTCTTTCTTTTTCTTCAAAAGTCTTAGGAAAGTAAGAGATATTTCTTTACCAACAAGTAAGAGATATTTCTTAAATAGGATAGCTATTTTAGGAAGTTNTGGCTGAAAGTCTTTCTTTTTCTTCAAAAGTTTAAGGAAAGTAAGAGATATTTCTTTACCAACAAGTAAGAGATATTTCTTAAATAGGANGGGCTGAAAGTCTTTCTTTTTCTTCAAAAGTCTTAGGAAAGTAAGAGATATTTCTTTACCAACAAGTAAGAGATATTTCTTAAATAGGATAGCTATTTTAGGAAGTTTCTTAATCCTTGTAATGACCAGCCTATAAATAGGCATTCAAATCAATGAAAAGGCAAATTATTATTCAGCAAATTGTGAGAGTGTTATTCTCTACGGTTCTTTGAAGAAATAAACGAACTTATCGGGATTTTTCGTGGTGTTCACCAGCGACTTATCAAACAAGTTTCCACACCGTTTGTGGCATCTTCCTTTATACCAAGATTCTTGTTTCACAAATAGTGGGTTGAGGTTTATATACCAAGGTTCTTGTTTGTTGTAAACAACGGGTCGAGGTCTAGCATAAAATCTTATCGTACAATGATCTTGGGTTCCTTTTCGTTGTTGGTTCTCGTTATTCTTGGCGGGTTTCACATCATTTGGTATTAGAGCCAAGGCTCGAGTCAGGTTTGGCTACCACTTAAAACCTTTCTCTTCATTATTCCTTGTTCCTTTCTCTTCGTTATTTTGTGTTCTTTTAGTTCCTAAAAAATTCGGTTCACATACCCTAGTGTAGCTGAATTTCCTTTACCCCATTTCGCTCGAATTTTGTTGGTTCTACTTATTGCAAATTTATATTGTGTTACAACAAAAAGTTAGTTGCTGGTCAAAAAAAAAAAAAAGGGCAGAAAGAAGTCAAAAAAAAAAGAGTCAGATTGTGTGTGTTCATCCATCGCCCAAAAAAAAATCAGATTGTTTGGAAATCTTGCTAATTTTTGCTTCCAAAAATCTAATTAGCCATGTTCCTTGAATTCTTGCTCTTCAAACCTGAAATTCCTTGATGAGTTCTTGGTGAATTGTTGCAGAAAATTTTGAGAATTGTTTGTTTAGTTTCAGAAGAATTGAAAGAGAAATTATCAAGTGGAAAAAGGCAAGAGAAGTGAAAACATTGGAGGGTAGAAAAAAAAAGCCATACACTTTGAGTGAAACACGAGTGTAGAGTGATCCACATTCTTAAGTGTAAACACGTAAGGGAGAGAATTAGGAGGTTCTTTTATTTTTTTTATTTTTTATTTTTTTCTAACTTTGTTTTGCAGCAATCATGTCTCACAACAATGATACGGATCTTGCTGACCCAAAATTGTTTATGGAGGCCATGATGAGTGAGATGAGGCGTGTGATGAAGTTGGAACTAGAGCAAGTTCATGAATGGATAGATCAGATGGAGAAAACACATGAGCGGCAGCCACAAAACGTCCCTAATGTGCGTAGAAGGGAAAGAGTTCAGCCGAGGGAAGTAAGCGTTGAGGATGAAGAGCCTTATGGGGCTGGTTTTGATGAAGAAGCTGATCGAAATTCTGTTGTTAGTAATAGGAGACATGGAGGGCGGTTTAGAGAAGCTAGGAATTGGGAAGATAACAACTTGGGTGATATTAAGATGAAGATTCCATCATTTTAAGGTAAATCTGATCCTGAAGCATATCTTGAGTGGGAGAAAAAGATGGAGTTCGAATTTGACTGCCATAACTATTCTGAAGGAAAGAAGGTAAAATTAGGGGTGATTGAGTTTTCTGACTATGCTATTATTTGGTGGGATCAGCTTGTTATAAACCGGAGGCAAAATAGAGAACGTCCAATAGAGAAATGGGAGNACCTTATACCGAGGTTCTTGTTTCACGAACAGCGGGTTGAGGTCTATATACCAAGGTTCTTGTTTGTCGTAAACAACGGGTCAAGGTCTACCGTAAAATCTTATTGTAAAAAGATCTTGGGTTCTTTTTGTTGTTGGATACCGTTATTCCGGCAGGTTCCACATCATTTGCTATCAAAGCCAAGGCTCGAGTTCAGGTTTGCATATCTCTTAAAACCTTTCTCTTTGTNAGTCCAAAGCAGAGCCCAAGTCTACAAAAACCAGCCACATTCCTCAAGGTAAAACTAACACTTCTACCTCTAGGAATTGTGACATTAAATGTTTTAAATGTCAAGGTAGGGGATATATAGCAAGTCAATGTCCAAACAAGCAGGTCATGGTGTTGCAAGACAATGGTGAAATTGTGACTGACAATGAAGATTCCGACACTGATGACATGCCACCATTGGAGGAAGATCCCAAGGAGGAATATTTAGCCCCTGATGCATTGACATTGGTTGATGCAAATCATAACACAATTTCAAGGGATTTTGTTCAAGTTCTAAGTGGGCCGGTTATGAGAGCACGAGCAAGGAAGTTTAAAGAGGTACTCAATAGACAAATTCAAGAGGCATGGAATCAAGCAAGTTCGTGGAGGCCCATTGACCATGATCCACTNTTGTGTTCATCCATAGCCCGAAAAAAAAAATTAGATTGTTAGTCTTCATCCATAGCCTGAAAAAAAAAAANGATGTTAGTTGCATTTCGAATTGGTAAGTATGAAGATGAAGTGTTGTGTGATGTAGAATCGATGCAAGCTGAACTCTTATTGCTAGGGCATGCATGGCAGTTTGATAGGCATGAGAAGCATGATGACTTTACAAACAAATACTCCTTTGTGCTTAATCAACGATCAATCACTCTTGTACCATTGACACCGCAACATGTATATGAGGATCAAGTGAGATTGCAAAAAGAGAGTGATCAAAATAGAGTGAACCAAAGAAAAAGAAAAAGAGTGAAAATCACGGAGCGGCCGAGAAAAATGAGAGAGAAAAAGAAAATCAAAATGCGGCCATGGAAAAAAAATCAGAGAGGAAACAAAAGAATTTCTATGCAAAAGTGAGTGAGATTAAGAGAGCCGTGTTTTCAAATNTGGTGAGAACATTAGAGGGTTAAAAAAAATACCATGTATTTTGAGTGAAACACGAGTGTAGAGTGATCCATATTCTTGAGTGTAAACACGTAAGGGAGAGAATTGTGGGGTTCTTTTTTTTTTTTCTAGCTCTGTTTTGCAGCAATCATGTCTCACAACAATGCTACGGATCTTGCCGACCCAAAATTGTTTATGGAGGCCATGATGAGTGAGATAAGGCATGTGATAAAGTTGGAACTAGAGCAAGTCCACAAACAGATAGATCAGATGGAGAATACACATGAGAGGCAGCCACAAAATNAAACTAGAGCAAGTGCACAAACGGATAGATCAGAGGGAGAATACACATGAGAGGCAGCCACAAAATGTCTCTAATGTGCATGGAAGGGAAAGAGTTCAACGAAGGGAAGTAAGGGGAGAAGATGAAGAACCTTATGGGGCTGGTTTTGATGAAGATGATTGGAATTTTGTTGTTAGTAATAGGAGACATGGAGGGCGGTTTAGAGAAGCTACGAATCGGGAAGATAACAACTTGGGTGGTATTAAGATGAAAATTCCATCCATTTCAAGGTAGATTTGATCCTGAAGCATACCTTGAGTGGGAGAAGAAGAAGAAGGTCATATTTGACTGCTACAACTATTCTTAAGCAAAGAAGGTAAAATTAGCAGTGATTGAGTTTTCTGACTATGTTATTACTTGGTGGAATCAGCTTGTTATAAACCGGAGGTGAAATAGAGAACGTCCAATAGAGACATGGGAGGAGATGAAAACGGTGATGAGAAAGCGGTTCGTTCCAAGCTACTGCTGCCGAGAGTTGTACAAAAAACTACAAGGTCTTAGACAGGGAAGCCGGAGTGTGGAGGATTACTACAAGGAGATGGAGATTGCTATGATTTGAGCTAATGTAGAGGAAGATCGAGAAGCTACCATGGCTAGCTTCATACTTGGATTAAACCGAGAAGATATGGTGCCATGGCTAGCATTACGTGGAGTTGGAAGATACGGTGCACATGGCCATCAAAGTGGAGCAACAACTCAAGAGGGGGATGGGTCATGTACAGCCCATAACTCTAGTTCTAATTCTTGGAAAACGAGTTATACAAAGCAACTGGACAAGTCACCAACGTCCAAACCCGAGCCCAAGTCTGCAAACACCAGCCACATTCCTCAAGGTAAAACCAAGTCTTCTACCTCTACGAATCGTGACATTAAATGTTTTGAAGGTCAAGGCAGGGGACACATAGCAAGTCAATGTCCAAACAAGCAGGTCACGGTGTTGCAAGGCAATGGTGAAATTGTGACCGCGAAGAAGATTCTGACACCGATGGCATGCCACCATTGGAGGACGTTCCCGAGGAGGAATATTTAGCCCCTGATGCATTGACATTGGTGGCAAGGANTTGTTGTTAGTAATAGGAGACATGGAGGGCGGTTTAGAGAAGCTATGAATCGGGAAGATAACAACTTGGGTGGTATTAAGATGAAAATTCCATCCATTTCAAGGTAGATTCGATCCTGAAGCATACCTTGAGTGGGAGAAGAAGAAGGAGTTCATATTTGACTGCTACAACTATTCTTAAGCAAAGAAGGTAAAATTAGCGGTGATTGAGTTTTCTGACTATGTTATTACTTGGTGGAATCAGCTTGTTATAAACCGGAGGTGAAATAGAGAACGTCCAATAGAGACATGGGAGGAGATGAAAACGGTGATGAGAAAGCGGTTCGTTCCAAGCTACTGCTGCCGAGAGTTGTACAAAAAACTACAAGGTCTTAGACAGGGAAGCCGGAGTGTGGAGGATTACTACAAGGAGATGGAGATTGCTATGATTTGAGCTAATGTAGAGGAAGATCGAGAAGCTACCATGGCTAGCTTCATACTTGGATTAAACCGAGAAGATATGGTGCCATGGCTAGCATTACGTGGAGTTGGAANCGAGCTAATGTAGAGGAAGATCGAGAAGCTACCATGGCTAGCTTCTTACTTGGATTAAACCGAGAAGATATGGTGCCATGGCTAGCATTACGTGGAGTTGGAAGATACGGTGCACATGGCCATCAAAGTGGAGCAACAACTCAAGAGGGGGATGGGTCATGTACAGCCCATAACTCTAGTTCTAATTCTTGGAAAACGAGTTATACAAAGCAACTGGACAAGTCACCAACGTCCAAACCCGAGCCCAAGTCTGCAAACACCAGCCACATTCCTCAAGGTAAAACCAAGTCTTCTACCTCTACGAATCGTGACATTAAATGTTTTGAAGGTCAAGGCAGGGGACACATAGCAAGTCAATGTCCAAACAAGCAGGTCACGGTGTTGCAAGGCAATGGTGAAATTGTGACCGCGAAGAAGATTCTGACACCGATGGCATGCCACCATTGGAGGACGTTCCCGAGGAGGAATATTTAGCCCCTGATGCATTGACATTGGTGGCAAGGAGAGCATTGAGCGTGCATACGAAGGATGTTGATGAAGTGCAGCGGGAGAACATCTTCGACACTAGGTGCTACATCAAAGACAAGGTGTGTAGTGTAATTATTGATGGTGGTATTTGTACTAATGTTGAAAGCACAATTATGGCGGAGAAGTTGGGACTACCCATGTTGAAGCACCCAAAATCCTATAAGTTGCAATGGTTGAATGATAGTGGTGGGATAAGGGTGAACAAGCAGATGTTAGTTGCATTTCGAATTGGTAAGTTTGAAGATGAAGTGTTGTGTGATGTAGAACCGATGCAAGCTGGACTCTTACTGCTAGGGCATGCATGGCAGTTTGATAGGCATGAGAAGCATGATGACTTTACAAACAAATACTCCTTTGTGCTTAATCAACGATCAATCACTCTTGTACCATTGACACCGCAACATGTATATGAGGATCAAGTGAGATTGCAAAAAGAGAGTGATCAAAAGAGAGTGAACCAAAGAAAAAGAAAAAGAGTGAAAATCAGGGAGCGGCAGAGAAAAATGAGAGAGAAAAAGAAAATCAGAATGCGGCCATGGAAAAAAAATCAGAGAGGAAACAAAAGAATTTCTATGCAAAAGTGAGTGAGATTAAGAGAGCCGTGTTTTCAAATCAGTCGATGATTGTACTTTTGTACAAAGAGGCACTTTTAAACACTAACAAACTTGACCTTGCTTTGCCTAGTTCTGTTGTTTCTCTTTTGCAGGAGTATGAGGATGTCTTTCCTGAGGAAACACCACATGGGTTACCTCCAATCTGAGGGATTGAACATCAAATTGATTTTGTTCCCGGTGCAACAATTCCAAATCGACCAGCCAATAGGAGCAATCCCGAGGAGACAAAGGAGCTTCAACGGCAGGTAAGTGAGTTGTTGGGGAAAGGGCACGTGAGGGAGAACATGAGCCCATGCGCTGTTCCGGTTTTACTTGTACCTAAGAAGGATGGGACGTGGGAGAATGTGCGCTGATTGCCAGGCCATCAACAACATAACGGTAGGGTATCGTCATCCTATTCCTCGCTTAGATGATATGTTAGATGAGTTGCATGGATCTTGTGCTTTTTCTCAGATTGACTTAAAAAGTGGTTATCATCAGATTAGAACAAAAGAAGGAGACGAATGGAAAACAACTTTTAAAACAAAATATGGTTTGTATGAATGGTTAGTTATTCCCATTGGATTGACTAACGCTCCGAGCACCTTTATGAGACTTATGAATCATGTTTTGCGTAAATTTATAGGCTGATTTGTTGTTGTCTACTTTGATGATATACTCATTTATAGCAAAAACATGGACGATCATGTAATACATTTGAAATCTGTTTTAGATGTGCTTAGGAAAGAAAAGTTGTTTGCTAATCCAAAAAAGTGTACTTTTTATACAAGTTGACGAGTCCCACAAGTGTAAGTAATGTTCCTAGTTTTCATGGACTTGCTAGTTTCTATCAGCGGTTTGTGAAGGACTTTAGTAGCATAGCCGCACCACTTACCGAAGTGATCAAGAAGAACGTTGGATTTAGATGGGGTGAAGAATAAGAAAAGGCGTTTCAATTAATCAAAGAGAAGCTGACCAACGCCCCCTTATTGTCTTTACCTAACTTTTTAAAAACGTTTGAGATTGACTGTGATGCTTCAGATATTGGCATAGCAGCAGTGCTTATGCAGGAAGGACGACCAATTGCTTACTTTAGCGAGAAACTAAGCGGGGCAGGCTTAAACTACCCAACTTACGATAAGGAGTTGTATGCATTGGTTCGAGTTTTAGAGACTTGGCAACACTACCTATGGCCTAAGGAATTCGTGATTCACACCGATCATGTGTCCTTGAAACACTTGAAGGGCCAGCACAAGCTAAATAAAAGGCATGCGGAATAAGCATGGTAAGGAGAATGTGGTCGCCGATGCACTTTCTCGCAACAATGCATTACTCTCTACACTTGATTCAACATTCCTTGGTTTTCAGCACATTAAATATTTATATGCTGATGAACACAAATTTTGTGAGGAATACCAGGCTTGTGAGAAAACCGGTAATGGTAAGTTCTTTAGGCATGATGGATTTCTATTTCGAGAGAATAAGTTATGCGTGCCTAATTGTTCCTTGAGGGAGTTGTTAATGCAGGAATCTCATGGTGGGGGATTAAGGGAACATTTTGGAGTTGCAAAGACTTTAGCTGTGTTGCAAGAACACTTCAATTGGCCTTACATGAAAAGAGATGTTGAGAGAATTTGTGGTAGATGTATCACATGTAGGCAAGCTANTGGTATAAGCATGGTAAGGAGAATGTGGTCGCCGATGCACTTTCTCGCAACAATGCATTACTCTCTACACTTGATTCAAAATTCCTTGGTTTTGAGCACATTAAATATTTATATGCTGATGATCACAAATTTTGTGAGGAATACCAGGCTTGTGAGAAAACCGGTAATGGTAAGTTCTTTAGGCATGATGGATTTCTATTTCGAGAGAATAAGTTATGCGTGCCTAATTGTTCCTTGAGGGAGTTGTTAATGCAGGAATCTCATGGTGGGGGATTAAGGGAACATTTTGGAGTTGCAAAGACTTTAGCTGTGTTGCAAGAACACTTCTATTGGCCTTACATGAAAAGAGATGTTGAGAGAATTTGTGGTAGATGTATCAAATGTAGGCAAGCTAAATCCAGAGTGCAGCCCAATGGTTTGTATACTGCTTTACCAATTCCTAGTGAGCCATGGATTGATATTTCAATGGACTTTGTCTTAGGATTGCCTTGGACTAAGCGTGGGAGAGATTCAATTTTTGAGGTTGTGGATAGATTCTCTAAGATGGCACACTTCATTCCATGTCACAAAACGGATGATGCTTCGAATGTTGCTGACTTGTTCTTTAGAGAGATTGTGAGATTACATGGGATGCCTAGAACAATTGTTTCAGATCAAGATGCTAAGTTCCTAAGCTATTTTTGGAAGACCTTGTGGTGTAAGGTAGGTACTAAGCTATTGTTTTCTACTACTTGTCATCCTCAAACTGATGGTCAAACTGAAGTAGTAAATAGGACTTTTGTCAACTTTATTGAGGGCAATCATTAAAAAGAACATCAAAACATGGGAAGAATGTTTACCACATGTTGAATTTGCTTATAACCGATCCATTCAGTCTGCTACTAAATTTTCACCATTTGAAATTGTGTATGGATTTAATCCTTTAACCCCATTGGATTTATCTCCTTTACCTTTGACTGAGCATATTAATTTTGATGGCAAGAATAAAGTTGACTTTGTCAAGCAGATTCATGAGAAAGCAAGACTCAACATCGAGCGAAGAACAGAGCCATACGCAAAACAAGCCAACAAGGGACGTCACAAGCTGATTTTTGAACCCGGAGATTGGGTTTGACTGCATATGAGAAAAGAGAGATTTCCAGCGTAAAAACATTCCAAATTGCTTCCAAGGGGAGATGGTCCTTACNTCTAGGTACTAAGCTATTGTTTTCTACTACTTGTCATCCTCAAACTGATGGTCAAACTGAAGTAGTAAATAGGACTTTTGTTAACTTTATTGAGGGCAATCATTAAAAAGAACATCAAAACATGGGAAGAATGTTTACCACATGTTGAATTTGCTTATAATCGATCCATTCAGTCTGCTACTAAATTTTCACCATTTGAAATTGTGTATGGATTTAATCCTTTAACCCCATTGGATTTATCTCCTTTACCTTTGACTGAGCATATTAATTTTGATGGCAAGAATAAAGTTGACTTTGTCAAGCAGATTCATGAGAAAGCAAGACTCAACATCGAGCGAAGAACAGAGCCATACGCAAAACAAGCCAACAAGGGACGTCACAAGCTGATTTTTGAACCCGGAGATTGGGTTTGACTGCATATGAGAAAAGAGAGATTTCCAGCGTAAAAACATTCCAAATTGCTTCCAAGGGGAGATGGTCCTTACCAAGTCCTAGAGCTCATCAATGACAACGCCTACAAGCTATATTTACCTGGTGAGTACAATCTAAGTGCTACTTTTAATGTTACTGATTTGAGTCCTTTTGATGTAGGTGATGATTTGAGGGCAAATCCTTTTCTAGAGGAGGGGAATGATGCAAATCATAACACAATTTCAAGGGATTTAGTTCATGTTCCAAGTGGGTCGGTTACGAGAGCACGAGCAAGGAAGTTTAAAGAGGTACTCAATGAACTAATTCAAGAGGCATGGAATCAAGCAAGTTCGTGGAGGCCCATTGACCATGATCCACTTGGGCAACAAAGATTCATCAACATAATTCAAGTTTTACAAGAATCCAACTAGGGGCTAAGGCAAAGCTTAAATTGGCTTCTTATTGTTAAGGTGACCAATTTGTCTAAAGGATTAGAATTATTAATAAGTGGGCTTGAGGATGCTTAGCCCACATGTTTTATTTATTATGAANTAATTCAAGTTTTACAAGAATCCAGCTAGGGGCTAAGGCAAAGCTTAAATTGGTTTCTTATTGTTAAGGCCACCAATTTGTCTAAAGGATTAGAATTATTAATAAGTGGGCTTGAGGATGCTTAGCCCACATGTTTTATTTATTACGAACAAAGGTTTTCGTAGTTACTGTAGCGTTGCATTGTTCACGCTACAGTAACCATGCACTATTAACTCTTTTTAGGTTCTAATTGTAAGGCTTGTATGCCAAGTACTTTCCTTTTTCTATTTAGGCATGTGATCAGCCATTTAAAGGGCTGAATTTCTTTTTTTTTTTTTTTCAAGNCATTGCATTGTTCACGCTACAGTAACCATGCACTATTAACTCTTTTTAGGTTCTAATTGTAAGGCTTGTATGTCAAGTACTTTCCTTTTTCTATTTAGGCATGTGATCAGCCATTTAAAGAGCTGAATGTCTTTCTTTTTTTCTTCAAAAGTCTTAGCAAAGTAAGAGATATTTCTTTACCCACAAGTAAGTGATATTTTTTAAATCGGATAGCTATTTTAGGAAGTTTCCTAATCCTTGTAATGACCAGCCTATAAATAGGCATTCAAATCAATCAAAATNAGTTTCCTAATTCTTCTAATGACCAGCCTATAAATAGGCATTCAAATCAATCAAAATTCATATCATTATTTAGCAAATTTTGAGAGTGTTTTTTCTTCGGTTCTTTGAAGAACTAAACGAACTTATCAGAAATCTCTGTGGCGTTCACTAACGACTTATCAAACGGGTTTCCACACCGTTTGTGGCGTCTTCCCTTATACCGAGGTTCTTGTTACACAAACAGCGGGTTGAGGTCTATATACCAAGGTTCTTGTTTGTCGTAAACAACGGGTCAAGGTCTACTGTAAAATCTGATCGTAAAACGATCTTGGGTTCTTTTCGTTGTTGGATCTCGTTATTCCGGCGGGTTCCACATCATTGGTGGCGAGGAGAGCATTGAGCGTACATGCCAAAGTGGTTGATGAAGTGCAACGGGAGAACATCTTTCATACTAGGTGCTACATCAAAGACAAGGTGTGTAGTGTGATTATTGATGGTGGTAGTTGTACTAATGTTGTAACCACAATTGTGGTGGAGAAATTAGGACTGCCAGTGTTGAAGCAACCTAAACCGTATAAGTTCCAATGGTTAAATGATAGTGGTGAGATAAGGGTGAACAAGCAGGTGTTAGTTGCATTCCGAATTGGTAAGTACGAAGATTAAGTGTTGTGTGATGTAGTACCGATGCAAGCGGGACACTTATTGCTAGGGCGTCCATGGCAGTTTGATAGACATGTGAAGCATGATGGCTTTAGAACAAATACTCCTTTGTGCTTAATCAACGATCAATCAGTCTTGTAACATTGACACCGCAGCAAGTATATGAGGATCAAGTGAGATTGCAAAAAAGAGAGTGATCAAAAGAAATAGAGTGAACCAAAGAAAAAGAAAAGGAGTGAAAATCAGAGAGAGGCCAAGAAAAATGAGAGAAAAAGAAAATCAAAATACGGCCATTGAAAAAAAATTAGATAGAAAACAAAAGAATTTTTATGCAAAAGTAAGTGAGATTAAGCGAGCCATGTTTTCAAATCAGCCGATGATTGTACTTTTGTACAAAGAGGCACTTTTAAACACTAACGAACTTGACCTTGCTATGCCTAGTTCTGTTGTTTCTCTTTTGCAGGAGAATGAGGATGTCTTTCCTGAGGAAACACCACATGGGTTACCTCCAATCCGAGGGATTGAACATCAAATTGATTTTGTTCCCGGTGCAACAATTCCAAACCGACCAGCGTATAGGAGCAATCCCGAGGAGACAAAGGAGCTTCAACGACAGGTGAGTGAGTTGTTGGAGAAAGGGCACGTGAGGAAGAGCATGAGCCCATGCGCTGTTCCGGTTTTACTTGTACCTAAGAAGGATGGGACGTGGAGAATGTGCGCCGATTGCCGGGTCATCAACAACATAACNCGCAGTTCCGGTTCTACTTGTACCTAAGAAGGATGGGACGTGGAGAATGTGCGCTGATTGTCGGGCCATCAACAATATAACAGTAAAGTATCGTCATCCTATTCCTCGCTTAGATGATATGTTAGACGAGCTGCATGGATCTTGTGTATTTCTAAGATTGACTTAAAGAGGGGTTATCATCAGATTAGAATAAAAGAAGGAGATTAATGGAAAACAGCCTTTAAAACAAAATATGGTTTGTATGAATGGTTAGTTATGCCCTTTTGATGCAAATCATAACACAACTTCAAGGGATTTAGTTCAAGTTCCAAGTGGGCCGGTTACGAGAGCACGAGCAAGGAAGTTTAAAGAGGTACTCAATGGAGTAATTCAAGAGGCATGGAATCAAGCAAGTTTGTGGAGGCCCATTGACCATGATCCCCTTGGGCAACAAAGATTCATCAACATGATTCAAGTTCTAGAAGAATCCAGCTTGGGGCTAAGGCTAAGATTCAATTGGTTTTTTGTTGTTAAGCCTTTCAATTTGATTAAATAATTTTTATTATTAGTTTAGAATAAGTGGGTTTGAGGATGCTTAGCCCACATGTCTTATTATTTTATTTGAACTAGGGTCTAGAATAAGTACTACAGCATGGTACTGTTCATGCTACAGTAACAGTGACACTATTCATTCAAGGGCATTTTTGAGAGAAAAGGTCACAAATTTAGTCTTTATTTATTCCTATTTAGATTAGGATTTGTTTCCTTAATAGATTAGGATTTGTTTCCTTGTAAATGGCCAGCCTATAAATAGGCATTCAAATCAATGAAAATTCAGATCATTATTTATTAAATTTTGAGAGTGTTTCTTCTTTGGTTCTTTGAAAAACTAAACGAACTTATCGGAATTCTCCGTGGCGTTCACCAACGACTTATCAAACGGGTTTCCACACCGTTTGTGGCGTCTTCCTTTATACCGAGGTTCTTGTTTCACAAACAGTGGGTTGAGGTCTATATACCAAGGTTCTTGTTTGTTGTAAACAACGGGTCAAAGTCTACCATAAAATCTGTTCGTTAAACGATCTTGGGTTCTTTTCGTTGTTGGTTCTCGTTATTCCGGCGGGTTACACATCATTTGGTATCAGAGCAAAGGCTCGAGTTTAGGTTTGCCTATCACTTAAAACCTTTCTCTTCGTTATTCCTTGTCCCTTTCTCTTCGTTACTCTGTGTCTTTTAATTCCTAAAAATTTGGTTCACATGCCCTAGTGTAGCTGGATTTCCATTACCCTATTCCGCTCGTATTTTGTTGGTGCTACTTATTACAAATTTATATTCTGTTAGCACACCATTTGTTTCTGGTCAAAAAAAAAAAAAGAAAAAAAGAGCCAGAAACAAAAAAAAAAATCAGATTGTTTGTGCTCATCCAAAAAAAAAAAAAGAAGCCAGATTGTTTGTGTTTATCCAAATAAAAAAAAATTAGATTTTTTTTAAATCATCCATCTAGGGTCCAATAAGTCCGAAATCCATCTCACCCCAAAATCAGTTTTTTTTTTTGGAAGTCTTGCAAATTTGTGCTTCTGAAAATCTAATCAGTTGTGTTCCTTGAATTCTTGCTCTTCAAACTTGAAATTCCTTGATGAGTTCTTGGTGAATTGTTGCTGGAAATTTTGAGAATTGTCTGTTTAGTTTCAAAAGAACTAAAAGAGAAATTATTGAGTGGAAAAAGGCAAAGAGTGGTGAGAACATAAAAAAAAAAAAAAGCCATGTATTTTGAGTGAAACACGAATGTAAAGTGATCCACATTCTTGAGAGTAAACACGTAAGGGAATGAATTTTGAGGTTCTTTTATTATTATTATTATTATTTCTTTCTAACTTTGTTTTGCAGCAATCATGTCTCACAACAATGATACGGATCTTGCTGACCCAAAATTGTTTATGGAGGCCAAGATGAGTGAGATGAGGCGTGTGATGAAGTTGGAACTAGAGCAAGTTCATGAACGGATAGATCAGATGGAGAAAATACAAGAGAGGCAGCCACAAAACATCCCGAATGTGCGTAGAAGGGAAATAGTTCAACCAAGGGAAGTAAGGGAAGAAGATGAAGAGCCTTATGGGGCTGGTTTTAGTGAAGAAGATGATCAGAATTCTGTTGTTAGGAGACATGTAGGGCAGTTTAGAGAAGCTAGGAACCGGGAAGATAACAACTTGGGTGGTATTAAGATGAAAATTCCATCCTTTCAAGGTAGATTCGATCCTGAAGCATACCTTGAGTGGGAGAAGAAGAGGGAGTTCGTATTTGACTGCTATAACTATTCTTAAGCAAAGAAGGTAAAATTAGCGGTGATTGAGTTTTCTGACTATGCTATTACTTGGTGGAATCAGCTTGTTATAAANAAAGAACTAAAAGAGAAATTATTGAGTGGAAAAAGGCAAAGAGTGGTGAGAACATAAAAAAAAAAAAANATTACTTGGTGGAATCAGCTTGTTATAAACCGGAGGTGAAATAGAGAACGTCCAATAGAGACATGGGAGGAGATGAAAACGGTGATGAGAAAGCAGTTCGTTCCAAGCTACTGCTGCCGAGAGTTGTACAAAAAACTACAAGGTCTTAGATAGGGAAGCCGAAGTGTGGAGGATTACTACAAGGANAGCCATGTATTTTGAGTGAAACACGAATGTAAAGTGATCCACATTCTTGAGAGTAAACACGTAAGGGAATGAATTTTGAGGTTCTTTTATTATTATTATTATTATTTCTTTCTAACTTTGTTTTGCAGCAATCATGTCTCACAACAATGATACGGATCTTGCTGACCCAAAATTGTTTATGGAGGCCAAGATNTTACCATGGCTAAGTTCTTACTTGGATTAAACCGGGAAATCAAAGATAAGGTGGAGATGCAGCATTACGTGGAGTTGGAAGATATGGTGCACATGACCATCAAAGTGGAGCAACAACTCAAGAGGGGGGGTGGGTCACGTGCAGCCCATAACTCTAGTTCTAATTCTTGGAAATCAAGTTATACCAAGCAACTGGACAAGTCACCAACGTCCAAACCCGAGCCCAAGTCCGCGAACACTAGCCATATTCCTCAAGGTAAAACCGACTCTTCTACCTCTAGGAATCATGATATTAAATGTTTTAAATGTCAAGGCACGGGACACATAGCAAGTCAATGTCCAAACAAACAGGTCATGGTGTTGCAAGGCAATGGTGAAATTGTGACCGACGAAGAAGATTCTGACACTGATGGCNACTAGCCATATTCCTCAAGGTAAAACCGACTCTTCTACCTCTAGGAATCATGATATTAAATGTTTTAAATGTCAAGGCACGGGACACATAGCAAGTCAATGTCCAAACAAACAGGTCATGGTGTTGCAAGGCAATGGTGAAATTGTGACCGACGAAGAAGATTCTGACACTGATGGCAAGCCACCATTGGAGGACGTTCCCGAGGAGGAATATTTAGCCCCTGATGCATTGACATTGGTGGCATGGAAAGCATTGAGCGCACATGCGAAGGAGGTTGACGAAGTGCAGCGGGATAACATCTTCCACACTAGGTGCTACATCAAAGACAAGGTTTGTAGTGTAATTATTGATGGTGTTAGTTGTACTAATGTTGCAAGCACAATTATGGTGGAGAAGTTGGGACTACCCATGTTGAAGCACCCTAAACCATATAAGTTGCAATGGTTGAATGATAGTGGTGAGATAAGGGTGAACAAACAGGTGTTGGTTACATTTCGAATTGGTAAATACGAAGATGAAGTGTTGTGTGATGTAGTACCGATGCAAGCTGGACACTTATTGCTAGGGCGTCCATGACAGTTTGATAGGCATGTGAAGCATGATGGCTTTACAAACAAATACTCCTTTGTGCTTAATCAACGATCAATCACTCTTGTACCATTGACACCGCAGCAAGTATATGAGGATCAAGTGAGATTGCAAAAAGAGAGTGATCAAAAGAAAGAGAGTGACCCAAAGAAAAAGAGTAAAAATCAGAGAGAGGCCGAGAAAAATGAGAGAGAAAAAGAAAATCAAAATGCGGCCATTGAAAAAAAAATCAGAGAGGAAACAAAAGAATTTCTATGCAAAAGTGAGTGAGATTAAGAGAGCCATGTTTTCAAATCTGCCAATGATTGTACATTTGTACAAAGAGGCACTTTTAAACACTAATGAACTTGACCTTGCTTTGCCAAGTTCTGTTGTTTCTCTTTTGCAGGAGTATGAGGATGTCTTTCCAGAGNCTTTTCAAATCAGTCGATGATTGTACTTTTGTACAAACAGGCACTATTAAACACTAACGAACTTGACCTTGCTTTGCCTAGTTCTGTTGTTTCTCTTTTGCAGGAGTATGAGGATGTCTTTCCAGAGGAAACACTACATGGGTTACCTCCAATCCGAGGGATTGAACATCAAATTGATTTTGTTGCCGGTGCAACAATTCCAAACCGACCAGCCTATAGGAGCAATCCCGNTTCCAGAGGAAACACTACATGGGTTACCTCCAATCCGAGGGATTGAACATCAAATTGATTTTGTTGCCGGTGCAACAATTCCAAACCGACCAGCGTATAGGAGCAATCCCGAGGAGACAAAGGAGCTTCAACGACAGGTGAGTGAGTTGTTGGAGAAAGGGCACGTGAGGAAGAGCATGAGCCCATGCGCTGTTCCGGTTTTACTTGTACCTAAGAAGGATGGGACGTGGAGAATGTGCGCCGATTGCCGGGCCATCAACAACATAACGGTAAAGTATCGTCATCCTATTCCTCGCTTAGATGATATGTTAGATGAGCTGCATGGATCTTGTGTATTTTCTAAGATTGACTTAAAGAGTGGTTATCATCAGATTAGAATAAAAGAAGGAGATGAATGGAAAACAGCCTTTAAAACAAAATATGGTTTGTATGAATGGTTAGTTATGCCCTTTGGATTGACTAACGCTCCGAGCACCTTTATGAGACTTATGAATCATGTTTTGCGTGAATTTATTGGTAGATTTGTTGTTGTCTACTTTGATGATATACTCATTTATAGCAAAAACATGGAAGATCATGTAATACATTTTAAATATGTTTTAGATATGCTAAGGAAAGAAAAGTTGTTTGCTAATCTAAAGAAGTGTACTTTTATACTGATACGCTTGTATTTCTGGGTTATGTTGTTAGTGCACAAGGTATACAGGTTGACGAAGAGAAGGTACATGCAATCCAAGAATGGCCGAGTCCC